>RBNI01003815.1:0-15147 GCA_003990745.1 Jimgerdemannia flammicorona
TTTTTTTGACAAAACAGGACATAATAGAATACCGCATTGGCTACCTGAAACGATTCCTCCCACAATCAAGAGCTTCATCCGCCATGTTCCTATCCAGAATAAAACGAACAAACCGAACAAAACGAACAAGCTTACAGCGAACCACCAAAGCTTCTCCGAATCTGTCCAAAACGAATGCGAATGTTTGTTTCGTGTTGTGTAATCGCAGCGACAAAGCACAGTATGGAGAAACAAATAACTTTTTTACTCGAGTGCAATCTCACCATAAAAGGCCCTTACTGCATTTGCCGCTCCGCGGAAAACGCCTGCCACCACATCATAATCCTCGTGCACGGCCGCGGCCTGATCGACGACGGATTGCATCTCGCGGTTGACCCGTGTGACGAGTTCGGTGAGCGTTGCGTTAGCCCAACGGAAGGTTTGGGTCCATTGCTCGGAAAGACTGTGATGTTGGGCCTATGATGGTGGAATGAGGCACGCGGGGATATTGGGTGATGGTATACATAAACGAGATGGAGAAAATTAGAGGTTACGAGCATCCTCACCTCCATATCCGCAGCCCATATCTTTATGCTCGCTTGGGACGACTTCATCGTCTCCTTCAGTTGAAGCATCTCGCTTCCAATATCCGCCACGTGCTAAATTTCATTGAGTAATTTTGTCAATGACGTTAGATGGTGCCCTCTTTCATAACGTTCTCAATGGCCACATACCTGCAAACCCCTCTGAGCCACTTCCGTCGTTCTTGCCGACAATTTCACCGCCTCTTTGTGCTTGGACAAGATCAGGTCGAGCAAGTCGTGATTCAAAGCGAGGATTGTGTTGATAGCTTCCGCTTTTCTTTGAGTGTTGGATATAATACTCTAAGCAAAGATGAATTGGAGAAAGCAATTCGGGCTGATGAGCACCTTTGTCTTCTGCGTATATCTGAACATAATCCAATGCAAGTATACCTCAATTGCGGCCATTGAACCCTCAATGTTCTTTTGCGCTCCAACAATCTTATAAAATCTTGCCATTTCTTCGTCGCGCCATTTAATTATGTCAAGCTGATGATTCTTCAGCAGCTCATGCTGCTTCTTCAGCAGCTCGTAGTTATAGACTTGATTTGCGCTGATGTTGTGATGGAGCTGCTCAAGGAGATCTAGATGGATTTCGGGAGTCCACAAGAGAAGATTGGCTGTGGAACAGGTTCATGCAGCGCGTGAAAAATACTGGAGGCAAGAAAGTTTTCAACCGCCTTTACCTCGTTCGACAGGCAAACGAATCGCGAAGCAGATGTTCACTAATTGGTTTGGAAGCAATCGTCAGGCTATTTTCCATGGATTGGTGAGGCACACTAAACAGATTTACTGACCGACTTGGTGGAGGATGCCTATGGAGATTGAATGGCGAATTTTCGATTGCAAGAAATGGAGACGTTGAACAATGGGTAGCGAGTCATCAGTAAGCAGATTTAAATGCCCCCCAAAAAAAAAAAAAAAAAAAAAAAAAAAAAAATAGAAATTTACCGCTATACGATGTCCACAGTTGTTCAGTTCTAAACAAAGCCCTAGAATATGGATTAGTAAAGAAGCCACGTACTTCAGCAAAACAGTGGTGGATGCGACAATATTTCAATCATGCCCTGAAGGTTCAAGGGCTAAGATGACGCTCGACTTACTTGACACACTTCGCCGTTGTGGATTCGCTTTTGCACTCCGTAGGCGCTTGGATGTTGCCGGTGGCGATCTCGCACATCGTCAACTTGATCGCGTCTGAATACAATGTAAGATCATCATACAGCGATTACAATATGGGAAAGATGCCACGCGTCTTCAAAAAAAAATTGTGATTGTGCCGGCGACGATGTGCACATACATTTAGCTTTCTCGTCCTCTGACTCCCCAATGTCTTTACATCCATGCCGCAAGGACATGGTGGCTTGCTTGGAGCAATCACCTTTCTGCTCGTAGTGCTCCAGCGCGTCTATGCATGGCATGGCATGCAAGATTTCAGTTGAAAAATTAGTTGCGAATGTCTCACAAAGAGGTTGTAGTTTGTTCAGAAAGAGTAGGCTACTAACGCATGCTGCTTTTAATGAGGTCCCCCTCCCCGGGAAAAGGTTTCCATATATCGTTGTTCCACGCTAGAAAAAGGCGTGATGGTGGTACCGATGAACAAAAATTCATTAACGAGCGAAGAGGAAATACGAGTGTGGGCGATGATGATGTCCGTTCTCATCACCAACCAAAATTCTCTATCCCATCAGCAGCATTGCTTTTGAGCGGCGTTGCGTCCTCCTCCTGGACATGTTTCGTCCCGAAGAGCGACCATTGCGACGTGACGTGGGTCACAAATACAAGGATGAAGACGAGGCGGAGTAGGATTGGCATTGTCTTGTAATCGGACAGAGACGGTTGGGTCCTCGAACGCTTATCGGTTTACGGTTTGAAAATTTTTTGATCATTTGTGATGAGCATGACTTCACCTCACTTCGAGGGCCTAGTCATCAGCCATGATTGAGAGGGATGAATAGGTGTGCCAATCGACTCACTTGCGCGCCCCTCATTGCTCACTGTTTGCTTCCCAAAAGGTTTATGAAACGAAATTTGCTTCTTTATTTTGACAAATCTAAGTAAAGCATGTCAGTCCGTATGCATCAATCCTTCCTCTGCACCCACACTACCTCCGTCTCATAAGGAAATCTCACAAGTCCTGTGGCTGGATCAATCTCGATATCCCCCTCGGGATCTTCAAGTACGGCGAATATGCCCTTGCGTATTTCCTCGAGCTTGTCCTTCGGCAGCACCGACACGTAGCTCTTTGATAGCACACGGCGCCAGATAGTATCGTAATCATCGAGAGTTTCGTGATACACGAACTGCGACTCCATCGGATGGAAGAGCGAGGCAGCTTCATCGGTTTTCCAAACCTTACGCCAACCTCCATTGCGGTATTGCGGGACATCAGTGTCGTAGACCTCATAGAAGCTATAGGGTGGACGAACGAATGAAGGTGGACCGTTGATGGTATGAAAAGAGATGGACAATGGTTATTATTATTCAGAATTGCAATATTATTCACGCATGATTACATACCTCCTTATTCTCGCCACCCATTGTCTAGCATTCTTATCCTCCATGTTCCAAATCAAGCCTAGATATCCTCCAGGCTTCAGCACACGCCGGATCTCCCTAAGCGCCGGCAGATCATCAAACCAGTGGAACGCCTGCGCGATAATCACGGCGTCCAGCGACTGGTCCTTGAAGGGTATCTTCCAGGCAGTGCCTTCTTGAATCGGCACGTCGGGCAGGACGGTTGCAAACTTCTCTCGCATGACTGGCGCAGGCTCGACTGCCGAGAGCCTATACCCGTGGCCGGCGATCAGGCGCGTAAACTTGCCCGTGCCGGCGGCAAGGTCGAGAACGTGCGATTGGCCAGGGACAAGGTGGAGATTTTCCTTGAGGAGCGCGACGGCAGCATCGGGGTAGGAGGGACGTGCGGTTTCTGGCCAAGTCGATCGGCCACAGTATGGACAAGGGGTGTCATTCAGAGGGCCGAGAAACCTGCACTCTTTCCCCTCCCTCCTCTACCCTGAACGACATACCGTACGCTTCGGCCTGGAGATTGAACCCGGTCACAGCGATCTCGTTGATTTTGGGAACGATGTTTTGAGCAAGCATGATTGAATTTTTTCAAAGGTGTCTGCAAATAAGGATCCAAGATTGTGCTCTCTTATGTGAAGTTTTGTTGCAGCATGCCCCCATACCCCCATACCCCCATATCTTGTCAAAAAAACTAATCAGCACGTCCGCGGGACGGCAGCGGCCATTCACAATGACTCACACTATTTTATTTTATTTTTCCTGCTCCAAAGGCAGGCAGGCAGACAGGCATGCATGCATGCGCATGCACGAAATATCATCTCACGATTAGTCAACAAACACCAGTGTGGTGTCATGTATCATTACAACCAAGGGATCGCTCGCGCCTCTCCCTCTGCCTTTTTCACAAGTCAACCAACTCTGCGACTGCGACATCGTGACGGTGAAAGCTTCGGGCAGACTCAGGAAAAAAAAAAAAAAAAAAAAAAAAAAAACCGTTTTCGGGACATGCTCGCTTGCGAGCCCCTTACCAAGTGGGGAAATTAAAATTACGACATCGTGGACAGTCACATGCCGGAATGGCTTAACATGTTTTCGCATGCTGCGGCTGGTTCTTTGAAGAAAAAAAGCCTCTTCATTTCAATTCGTACATATGTGATGTGCCCGTCATCATAGGCTGCACATCATGCAGCGTGTTACTAGAAATGTACTACTAATACTACTAATGAACGCAAATTACTAATATCCTATGTGAGTCATGATGCAAAACTGGCGGTTCACATTCTTTTTATTTTGGATCGCCAGATCTTGGCGGCGCTTGCAACAGGCGCCAGCACCGTGCCGTGCCGCCAAGCCAAATATAATTAATTAGGCCAAGTGTCGCGACATGCGACAAAAAGGATATTACCCATCACACTATTTCATCGAGAGGCAGAAAAGCACAAAACTTTTAGCGAACGATCGTTTCAGTAAATGACTCGAATGTAGAAAAGAAACGGCATGGGGTGGGGGAGGCGAGTAGCAAATATACAGGTGTGAAAAACGAAATTTTGGGGGAGGCGATTAGGTATCATCGCCCGAAAGCGATTGATTGATAGAAATAAAAAACAAAAAAAGCTAAATGAGAATAAAGAAATCATGAAAGTCTAGCATGTCTAAAAAAAAAAAAAAAAAAAACATATCTGTACAAAGTAACTTGGGGGTGTATAGTGGGGAAATTCCCGTGGTCGATATAAGTTTCGAGACGGGTTAGCATATATGTTGTTTGTTCGACCTTTTTGCAGATTCGGTTCACCACCCAAAGCCGAAGGAATGTATCATCTTCACCGACGATCCTCCTCCTTTTTTAAACGAGCCCTCATCTAACCTCTAAGGCATCGTTCTCACACACATCATAGGCTGAACGACGTATCCAGGGGCGACGGCACGTTCCCGAGATGATCGAGCGCATTCGATCGGTCCATGGGTGGCGGGGACTGGGCAGGTGTCGAGATGCCCGACGACATCCCCGATGAGAGGCCGCCTGATGTTGAGCCGAGGTAGAGCTGTTGAGGCTCAACATCCTCGCCGTCCACTCGCGCCTTCTTGCTTGGCCGGCGACCGGGATTCTGGCCGTTTTCGTAGCGTTGACGCTTTTTAATTATGTCCGTTTTCATGGACATTGGTCGTTTTTCGTGGTGGAGCTTAAGGCTAGAGGTGGAAATAGAAAGAGGTAACGAGTGAGAATCGGAATCACATGCATGTGTAACCAATCAAGTTTTTCTCCCTCGTGATTTTATTCCATACTCCGAATATATACTTACTATAGTCCACAGGCATTACAAAGCGGAGCTCCATCTTCATCCCTGCGCCACAATGGTGTAGTAGTCGTGCCGCAATTGGAGCAAATGGGCTGGATGGCCTCGTCCTCACCACGTGCATCTTTGCGTACGATGTGCGGCTTCAGGCTCTTTGGCCTAGGCGCATTGTGAAGCTTCAGGCTGGGGGGGGGGGGGGGGGGGGAAAGGAAGAAAGAAAAATTGTTAGACAATTTTCCATTTCCAATTTTCCAATTTCTCCATTTTTTTTTTTCCTTTTAAAAAAAGGAAAATTCCAATAACACTTACTATAGGCCGCAGGCGTTGCACAATAGCTCATCGTTGGCAGACCGCCGCCACAGTGGGGTAGAGGTAGCCCCGCAATTTGTGCAGATCGACTTGGATTCCGTGCGGGGTTCGTTCTCACCATCGTCATTCATCCCGCCCGATTTCATCGCACGCTCCTCCTGCTTGACGGAGACGCCATCGTGCTGAGTGTACGCGATCGACTGAGAAATCGACATTGGCACGCCGTTGCGGCTGAGCATTGGCGGCACGGTCGAGACGGGCGAACTCGGCACGGACAGGGAGGTTGGGTAGATGGAATTAGAATTGGAATTGGACGAATCAACATACATAAGGCGGCCGGATTGAGCGTGGGATGAGCCGCCGTTGGTAGGCGTAAGGATCCGCTCGGCGCTGTTGAGCGTCTGGGGCGGGAGGCTGGCGAGAAGCTTGTTCAGGGTGCCGACGGGCGGCGGCGGCATCGTAGCAGTAACGTACATGGCGCTCTGAACGCTCGGCGCATTGGTCGTATTGATAGACTGGGCCGGCAGTTGGCTCATGGAGCGGTTGTTCATTGTCGGACGAGAAGGCGGGATAGAAGCCTGGAGAGCGTGCGATAATGAGGAGGATGATACCGGGCTGGTGGGGACAGAGTGAATCATGGGTTGGGCGGCCATGGAGGGAGTCATGTGGCCGGCAGAGACAGTATTGCCCAGGGTGGGCGGCGACTGCGTCCGAGGGGTCAGTTCGTTGTACAGCATATTGTTATTGTAGAAATAGGGGTTATCATTCGTGGAGTTGTTTTCGGGTAGTTGAGTGTTATACGTTGGCGAGGGAGCACGAGAGGACATAGGTGAGGAGAACTGCTCCCAGTCGCTGCCCATCATGTCGTCGTAGGGGATCTGAATTACCGGAGGTTGGTTGGGATCCATGCTCAAGAAGGCCTGCATGCTGCTGAACGCGCCAAAGATGTCCTCGAGCTCGATGACCTGGTCGTCGGCTTGGTCGGAAGTGTACTGGTGGAGAACGAAGGGTTGGGTGTTCTGCTGGTTTTGGTAGGTGTGGTAATCTTGTTCTTCGTTGCTAAGCGGCGACGAGGAGTTAGAGTCAGGGCTCGGCAGCGGACTGTTGTCAACCTCCATGACATCATGGAGTACCATGGTGTGCTCGTTCTTCACGTCGTTGGATGGTTTGGCGGGGACTGGAGCATTATGGACAACAGGTTCGGTCTTGCTGGAGTCAACTTCCGTGGCCACGTTGACGGTGGGCTTCTTGTGGGACTTTTTCTTGGACTTTTTTGCCTGCTGTTGCGGCTGCTGATCCTTTTTTATGGGGATCGCGCTGTTGGCAAAGTTGAAGCTTTTGGGAGCAGGTAGTTGGCTCAGCGCAGTACCTTTCTCTCCCTCGAGCTTCTTGGTAGTGGCCATGGACAGTTTCTTGAAGTGGGTCTTGCCCTTGGAATCCTCCACTAGCAAGTGATGAAGGAACCATAAGCGCCAGGACAGGTTCTCCAGGCGTGAGCCATTTTCCAGGGAGTCCTTGACCTTGGTGCAAACTCTCCAGGTCTTGGAGAGCTCCTCCTCCGAATCGAGGTTGGAGAAGGGAGAGAAGGACTTGTTGCCTTTAATTTTGAGTATTATGGGAGCCATTGAGAGAGCTAGGACTGTATTGAATCGTTTCGCTGAGGGGGGGGTATTGGAGGGTTGACAAGAAGACTAAGCCAGAGTCTCTGTTGAGGAAGAGGGGGGGGTGTGTGTTGAAAGGATATGAGAAAGGAAATGCTGATAGCTTCCGAGCCGGCGTACCCGTAGGAATTGCGGGAGATAGGGCTCTGCGCAAGTGAAACAAGCGCAGCTGGAGTCAATATCAACAAAAAGCGAGTGCGGGGTTGGTGAAATATGTAGAAATCTCAAGGAAATGTAAGCTAAGGTGGCGGGGGTCTGAGGCGAGTGTCCTGGCCAATGAAAGGGGCCGGTTGCATTGGGGTGTTTTTTTTTTATGTGGAGCCTAAATCAGCTGAAGCTTGTTGCCTGACCCAGTTTCCATTTCCTTTCCTGTCGTCGGCTGCCCCCTCCTCGCTAACATCCCGAAAATTATACCGCGAGCAGATTCGGGGGAACGCAAAACTCTAAAATCCACCGCAACCAATCCCATTCGTCCAGCTGCCACTTCGCCATATTGTGAGTATTATTATTATGAAAGGGTCCAAAAACTATTTCCTCACAGGACAAACAGGACAACGGGATCCCGGCTCGCAATCTTCCCATGGAACGTGATTTTCATCATGTTCACAAATTGTTGGGCATGTGGGTAAAAGCCACTTTCCATCCCCTCATCCGCCGCGACCCCCCCGGTGCCGCCCGCACACATACACACTACAGAAGTGCTTATTTAAACATTGCTCCATTGAGAAAAAAAAGGGGGGCTTAGATAACTGGTGTTCCGAAAATAAAAACGCTGACGGTAGTTGCAACTAAACTAAATATATCGAAATGCCGAATTTGTTCTGCCACTTTACCATTTTCGATATCACGAAAATTGCCCGATTGGTGAGTAAAATGACGCCAAACGTTGGCACCCTTGGATGGGTTGCTGGTAGGGTGGTGTCCTCGATGTCTTTTTTCTGCGCTTCTCGAAGGATGTTTTCCTCACTGCCCCTGGCAGTAAACACAGACCCCGTATTCTTTCCAAGATAACTATAGGTTCAACAAACTCGGTTATACCATTGTTACACCGCTGCGCTCGGTTCTTTTTCGGCTTCTTTTTCTCAATTGTACCCAAAAGTCTACCTCTACCTACCCTCCTCGTGTGCGACATGATGCCTTCCCCGTTTTGTATTTTTTTTTATTTTTATGCTCGATGTTGAGGCACGCACAACCGAACCGTAAAGTGGTATAACCTCTGATTCGGCTGTTCTAAGCGTTAGGTACATGCCGACGGCACAATGCCGTCTGTTTTTTTGAAAAATAATCTCATATGTCGCCATGAATTCCTTTTTTTGGAACCGTGATAAGATGAGATGAGATGTCTCATATATATAATCCAATGAGGTGGGATTTTTTTTTTTTTTTTTTTTTTTTTTGTAATGTTTGTCATGTTTTTTTCCTTTTTTTTTTTTTTTTTTTTTGGTACTCGATCGAGCGCGTGCGCCATATGCAGAGATAGGATTTACTGCAAAGTCACTCAATGTGCTATTATGCCCTTCATCACCATAGGTTCATGATATATTGTTGGTCTTATCAGACAGATCACCCTTTATCCGTACATCCCTGCCTATTCCTTGGATTCAAGGAAACATCTTTACAAAAATTGGGTTATTAGTTGGGGAGGGGGTTTTTTTATTGTCTTTCTTCTCGATTCATCGATTTACAATTTCTCCCCCTTTGCCTGTCAGTTTTTCCGAGACTAAACTTTATTGCCTCTCCTATTCTCGCCGTGAGAACATTGAAAATTTTAGGTTTTCCATCTCCGGAAACCAGAAGCCCATTATGGAGGGCGATCCCTGTTCTCGTCATACATTCGCGCGAGGTGTAAAAACGTATGGGAGCCGGAATATAAAACGGAAGCGCAATGTACACGTTTGAAAAATCGACTTGCCTGCTTGCGGACCCCAAAGACGTGCGCTGTCCAATACCCGAATGTCTGGGGCTCTTCTTGAAAGGTTATGATTTTGGCTCGTGCGCAATTTGCCGAAGCACGCATGACACCGGTACAACCCTAGCTGCGACAGAGGCTGTTTATGAAAAGGTAGCGAATGAGAACATTGGACCAAATTACTGACTGGTCCGAATCGGTGCCCAAGCAACCCCAGAAAGTCGGAAGTGAACGGAACATGTCTGAAACGGTGGGTAAGTTCCAGGGTTCGGTGTCGCGATCCTCGGCCTTGTTGAGAAAAGGAACCTTCTACGACAGAGATTTTCCGTAGTGGGGAAAATTATTACAAGCGAACTAGTACATCCGGATGTCAAATTGCATGAATGAGGACCTGGGCCAGGTCGATTATATCCCACCTGGCTCGTGGGCTTTGCGAGTGATGAGCGGCTAGTTCGAAAAGGCAAATCAAATTCCTTTTTGCGGAAAACGATAAGCGCAGGGGGTTTTTTGGGGGGGGGGGAGAACGGAATTATGGTAACATGCCCTTTTGAAGGAGGGCCAACACCGTCAACAGCGTTAGTAGTGGTGCAAAAGGCGCCCTGTCTTCGAGCTGGCCCGCTCAAGTAAGACGGCAAGATACGGGAAGGATCTAAAAGATTCGTGCAGATCTTCGGGAAGTTCGGTGGCGCGTTGACGTTTACCCCAATAACGTGAGATCATCGGCTGAGCCGTGGCTAGTTGTAGACCCGTTTCGGGGTTGGCTCTTGCGTGGGTTGAGGAGATTCACGCGATCCCTCCAAGCGTGATAGTATCTTCCAACTTTCACAAATTCACGCGCATTCACTCGCCATACACGAAAATAAAAAAAATCGGGTCCATGACATCATTTGTCTCAAAGGAAGCGTTCCTTTCAACACACAGAGAACAATCATATGCTTTTTCCTTCAGCCCCGCCCTCCCTAACATCGTGACGCCACCATGGCGAGACCTCAACAAGGTGACATATGCCGTTCCGACCACCCGGCACTTTATCACCATCACATGCGCACACTACCCAAGCCAGACGTCCAGGAGTCGGGTCTCAGGTCACCCAGGAAATACATCTGAAAGTCGAAGCGTGATGATGATGGAAGGGGGGACGGGGTATAACGGGGATGTTCCCCGCGGCAGCGCGAAGCACAAAAACAAATAACACTGATCCGGACGCGCAGGGGCCGTTCGTAGAACGGCAAGTCAATGAAGAATTTACCGGCATGGTGCCTTCCTTTCCGGCAAGTTTGGCGTCCACCACGTTTTTCTGCCGTTTCTCTCCGCTCTGCGCAATCGTCACGGCGCAGTGGACCTTTCGATTTGATTTGATTTTTTTGCTAATCTGTCTCTGGAACGGATTTCGGGAGGGTATAGATTTGGGAGTGGGCGTTTTCGATGGTCATGAAAATCATGTTTCGTTTAGGTATTTCCTGCAATCTGTTCAATCAGCCATGGATGACATCGAATCAATTTTTGATGTAATAACTATTTATTTTGGGCTTAGACATGTTTAGCTTGTTGCATAATTACATCGGTTTGAGGATGCAAAAAGCAGAATATGGTTATTGAAAGGGACCTCAGACTTACAGTGCAGCGATGCTTACCTACGATGTACACAATAGTCCACTTTTCATGACCAAATGTTTCCTGTACAAGTGCAGAACCGGTTGTAACAGGTTTATTTCGATACCCATATGTACCAAAATGGACAAAATGGACGGGGATTTCTTTTGTGCTCCTTGCTGATGGCTGAGATTACCTGCAAATCAACATGTTTCCCAGCACACACACACGCTACAATCCGAAAAGTCCAGTACTATTTTGTTACCATATCCAATGGAGGGTAGTGGTACAAGTCCAGTCGGTCGCACAAAGGGTAGCCAAATCGATGGGCGAAAAAAAAAAGGGATCGTGGACGGGACAGATCGTACCAGCGACGGGAAACGCCCCTTTCACTCACCAAAATGTCAAAAACCCAAAAACCCCAAAAATGGTTTCTGCCTATTCCCGCGTAATTAATATATATATATATATATTGGCTAATTAAAAAAAAAAACCCCCCCACTACCACGCGAGATATATCATATGGGCTGAAAATAACATATCCTACCAATCGTACACCATTTTGTACCCCCTCTTCGACTGCGTGATCACCCAAAGTATCTATTCGCCAGCTCCACACACACAGACGCAGGGTTTCCTTGTCCTTTGGCGTACTGGATGGTAAGCCATCGACACGCATACCTTTTGGCGAATCGCACGCATTATGCTAATCGCTAATCGTCCGGAAATGTACCTCCCAATAACAACTACCATGCTTTTTTCCCCCTCTTACCGTCTGCGGCAAGCGGGATACCCCCTCGCTCGAGAGCGAGCGGGGATTTAATTCTGATGCGGACGTGCCCTGGTGTCTGCGACACGTGGTATGTCCCTTGGCATGATGATGGCTTTGCCATTTCGAGAGGGGTTCCCTGCATGCAATATTGCCCGAGAACCTACAGGGCCTCCATTTTATTGTGGGCGCAAAATGACAATAGTATAATAATATGGTTCGTGTCTCCGTCATCTGATTTTTCTATTTATTTTATTTTTTTCTGCGAAAACGTTGTAATAAATGAGGTGAGATGTTGTCCATACATGGTGATATCTCGGACATTATGCCATGGCGGTGTCGTACCCTCCCGATCACGACAAGAGAGAGGGTTGTATTTCTGTCATATACGCACGGTGCGACATTTTGTGTATCCCCACTAGGGTTTAAATTCCAGACTTGGCAAAGCGACATCATCGAAAAAGGTATATTGCCGTTATCGGAAGGTCCATCCTCGAACGTTGAAGGGGGGGAGGAGAATAAACAGTGCTTCTGCGTGAGACGACGGGAATTTTCCTCCCGAGCATCAACAAAACGACCTTCTGACCCGATCTACGGGTCAGTATCGGTCACGCGGCCACGGCTAATTTAAACTTTTGGAGCGCACAAGGCAAGACCCCGTTAGGCACCGTGGAAAGAAAAAACCCGTCCACGAGCCCATGATGCTCTTTCCCCACACCGATCCACCTTCCTGTTCGAGAATAAGTGGTTTTGTGAAATGTGCCACACCCAACCTAACATCCAGTGACCAATGCGGGGCGCTAACATGTCAAAATCGGTCTTGAGGATTCGTTGCAATATAATGTAGTCCCACCTCTCAGGCCCATTTTATACCTCACTCGGTTTGCTACACAGACGGTACTTTTCGGCGGTGGGAAAGGTGCACAACCGAAATATTTTATTACCATTCAACTCTGCCCAATGCTTGCACGATATAACTTGCATCTACCTCCCCTATAATGTTACACCGTATACCTGTATACGCCGCCTGCAGAATCACTTCTAAAGAGCGGACAGGGATAAGCATTTCAATTCGCTGCTTCCCCATCGAGAAGTTTTCTATTTTGCTTATACGGGACCACCCGCAGACCGGTTTAACAAACGAGAAGTTTCCTTTTATACAGGATACCCGCAGCCGGTTGAGTTTACAACAGCCGAGAGGTTTTCATTTATACGGGATACCCGCAGCCGGCTGGCTGCATAACAAGCCGTTTTGTCAACAGACCTTCAAACTCATCGTTGGATCGAATCCCATCTCCTCAGCTGCGGTCTAGCGGTAATCGGGTTCGGCGCAGCGAACGGGGTAACAAATTTGCATTATAACGGGGGCAGCGACCGGGCCCGCACGTCTGAGCGGATACGAAAACCATGCACGAGCAGAGCGGTCATGGAAAATTTGACAAGTGAAGTAGCGGGATTTCGGGCCAATGCGCGTCCACCTAATGACCCAGTTACCCAGTTACACGCCATGGCAACTCACCGGTTTTGGTCAAACATGGGCCTGAGACACACTACGCCTCTCGCGCCACACCACGCGGGGTCAGCATGATATGACCCTAACCTGCTATCTGAACTCCAAAAAATACTGGGAACCCAATCTTACCTCACGTGGCTAAAAGTTGTGAACCCTTCCCCCCTTTCTTTATTTGCGTTCACAAGAGAGAACATGGACAATTCCGAGGTGTCTGGAGATTTTTTGTTGACTTGTGACCGTGTGCAAGCGGTTCTTTCGAGTCTCAGAGCCGTGGGTGTCGCATTTTTGAGCTTCGGGTTTAGGGTGGTTTTTTTTTCCTTTTTTTTTTTTTCATATATTTTACTATATTGATTTCCAAGATAGCCATTTAAACACTAGCGGGTATGCCCAAAGTTTCAGAAAGGCAATTTGTCTTTACCAACATACAAGATTTGTATACGGAAAGGGGTTTTTGTGTTCCAATAGGTTTGACGAAGACACGACGTATATGGAATTGGTTAGGGATATATACGCTGATCGGCGCCACTATCTAACCTCATTGGGTGCATGTGCGAGCGCGAGCGACTATTTCAAATGAAGCCGCCGTTTGGAACAGGACATACAGGACCCACGCGAAATTGCACATTGTTATATCGGGGAATCCGCCGAAACATCCCAGCCACGCTTGGTTTAATTCGTGCTGGGGTCGCACTGCTCTCGTAATCGGTTCGCTTACGAGTAAAAATTGCCAAGACTTAATTTCTCACACGAACATTGGGCATATTTTCGAAGGGTCTGATACCCGAAATGCTACTTGATGGAGGTACGCTCCGAAGAACACCACTCGTATACTTGGTGTACCATGGCACCGCCTTTACCCCGCGCAGAAACCACGTTGCAAAAAATTTGCCGACGAGCGAGATCGGCAATGGTATTGGGATGGCGATCCCTACGGTTGGTTTTGGTATTCAATCGATCGCGTCGATCATACATTCGCTGGCGTTTGGCTCATAAACGACGGGGGGGGGGTGTGGTGTGAGCTTGATCCATAAGTTGGACAAAGGTCGGAAAGCAACTGCGTGTATCCGTAATTGTTGGGGAGGGGGGGAGAACCCAAAGAGCCCAGCAGAGATTCCGTAGATTTGCTCCCGTAGATTTGTTCCGTAGATTTGCTCCCGTCGACCGTCTTTCCCACCCAACCTTCCTCCTGGCTGGCACATGCCGACGGATACGCCCGTGTATATATCGCGGGGAATTACGTATATCGATTGGTACAGATTTTACTATCGGTGGCACAAGGGTCCTCGAGTACGCGCAGGCTGTGGGTCGCGATAAGTAAGGCCAAACGAGGGTAAATTCCCAGTTTGGCAACTGGGGCCGATAACGGAATACGAACCGATCGGTTTAGCACAGGCCATGGTACTGAACTTTGGTGGGTATGACGGTGGAGGCGTGGCCCTCGCGGGTTTACGGAAGCGAACGGGAAGCGAACCAAGACCCCAGGAATTGATAATAGCTGGGGAGGGGTATTCGTCCGCAAACCTGGGCGGCCCTGCGAGAGTAAACGCGTGAAGAGTACCGCATTGTGTGCATTGTGTCGGTTGGTAACGCGCTCCAAGCCACCCAATGAATAATGGGTAATGGATGATACCATACCATGTGGAAAAAACGAAGCGTCTGAACATTTTTTTTTTTGTATACTTTTGAAAAAACCAGGAACATGTGATGAAAAAAAAAAAGTCCAGGGTGGGGGAGCAGGTCTCAAGACTGTAAACAAAGCTGTGGGGGAAGGGGAGGGGCAACACGATGTCTATAGGACGGGACCCAACGATGCAACGTAACAGAAGCATAATGTCACGGATGATCCCGAGAACACAAGGAAAACACCCCTATCGCTCGATTCCCTTCCATACAACCAAAAGTATGTTAAACCTCCACGTCGGACACCTCAAAAGTATGTAACCCTCCACACGTTCGGGTGGAGAGTGCTACCTCGCGCAGCAGCGAAATGTTGCAATTTTTTTTTTTTTT
>RBNI01003816.1:0-15144 GCA_003990745.1 Jimgerdemannia flammicorona
TTGCTTTGTTTTGAAACCCCGTCGTCTTCCTAATGAACGGCGCGGGTACTTGGAACACTGTCATGACATTGCCGACCCAATCTGTATAGCACAAAGCCACGTTCGAGCCTCGCGCCATCCACATGTCATTAAATTTCATACGGACCTCCCCACCTCGAATCGCGCGACGGATTCCCAATTTATTTTTCGCGACACAAACTTGAGTATGTCACGTCCTACTGTTTGCTGACTAACGGATAAGAGACGCCAGCCGTAGAGCGGGAAGGGTTTGAAGGTGGATAGTGCGGGATGTCATTGATTTGTTCAAAGCCCGATTGATTAAAAAAAAAGAAAATCATACACTCTGACAAATTTTGCCACGTGAGTCGGGTTGGTCCATAGGGGCGGGGATAGAATGCTGAAAATCTAGACCATCAAAAGTCACCTCTGTCTACCAGGCGTGACAGACGTGATCCTGACAGCGTGTGGCTGCCCTTGTCGACGGTCCAGAACAAGTACAGTCTAAGGCCGCTTTTGGCGCCGGATGAGAGACGACACTAAATGCAAATGGCACTCAAACAAATAGCCGCCAAAAAATAAAATAAAAAAAGACTTACGTCCTAAGTGAACGTCTTGGCGACTTTTGGAGGGGATGGCGCCCGACTCGCCCGTGCACGTCCCGGACTTAGCGAGCCTAGAAAATGTAATTCGAACATTTCCTTTCCGGAAATAATTTTTCAATATTGATCTTGGCAATTGGATTGCGCTGAAGGCCATCCAACGAACCAAGAACAGTAGAGACTTGGAAAAGAAAAAAGAAAACACAAAGTGAGTTATTTGAGCTAAAAGAACGTACAGGTCATATACGCGCGCCGAAACTTTATATATGCAAGAACAACAGCAACTGAAACCAGGGACTGAAACCAAAGTTATATACACTGTAAAACAGCCCAGTTGTTGTTAGAAATAGCAACTAATCATTCATAAAAGCCCACGGCGTGTTACTTTCAAAAAACCTATTATAACCCTGCCATGCTAATCGACCAAAGATTGGGTTTGCTTCTCTAAGTTTTGGTTCCGTAGAATTAACTGGTACGACCAACGCGACCGGCTTCTCAATCCTTTCACAATCCGACAGTCGAACGCCAGATTATCTATCGCCATCAGTGCGTGGAGGTTTTCAATAAATGGAATATCTCAACTAAAAATGGATTCGTACAGCAAGTGATGAGATCTGGACACGATGGTGTAGATGCTGATTGGGGTAACGCTCTAGCGGCAATAGAAAGCTTTTTTTTTTAGTGAACTTGGGACCGCTTTGCCGTCGGAGTTCTGATTCGTTGGCGACGGAGGCAAATGTGTATGACATGCGGCAGTTTGATGGTGTTAGGGTTGGTGATTATGTTCCCGACAAAGCTTATCGGCATTATCTTTTTGCAGTCACCCACTGACTGACGGGATGTTGTGAACTGCCTTCGAACACGAGAGAGTCCCGCGACTAACAGCCTCTACCTTCCAAACACTTCTGCCGTCATAGCAACAGCCCACGGTAAGCGACCTCCCCAACTTCATCCCGTCAAGTAACATATCCAAATCCAACTTAAGCTCAAAAATAAATACAAAGCAATATAAATAATATAATATAATATAATATAATATAATATAATATAATAAATTAAATTAAATTAAAATTAAAATAACAGGTTTTACTGCATGGACATAGTTGAGACTCACGCCTCGCTCCTAGGCGTTACCAATCAGCTGTTGGGCGGAAAAAGAGGCGGGAAGACCTATCCGATGGCATAGGCGATGCATCGTCCGAGGTGATTGGCTAACTAGCTTTTGTCGAGGCATTTTTGTGGATCAGAGGGGTGAGGAACATACCTATTAGCGCACTAGTATGCAACAGCGCCTCGAGTGACTCGACAGAGCAACGTCGATATGCACAGCCAAACAAGGGTTGGTGACAAATCAAACTGTCGCCATCACATCGAGACAAAGAACGAGGAGCCACCCGCCGTGCGCACGAAGGGAAAACACCGTTGGGGGAGAAGGGGAGGAAGTGAGGGAGATCGTAAGTTTCCGAGCCTCGTGCGATTCGTAGCGGCTGTTCCAGGCCTAAAAGATTGGGCGGTCGGTGATACAAAAGGATGCGGATCCCTCCCACACGCGAGCCGCCTGCCCTACTACCAATAAGCAGCCGCGGTCCAAAGTCGCACTTGTACATCGTGAAAACCTTGTTTGCCTGGCGGAGGCGGAACGAGCGGCATTTGGGTATGTCAACGAGTGGAGATGGTCGCACGATTCATAGGTAGTTTTCCATCAGTAACAAAGGCGCGCGATGCTCGTGTTTCCAAGATTTTCAAAGACAATACGGCCCGACGTGTTACAGCCATTACCCCTACCATATCAGAAGTGAGACCACCCGTATACTATATTTTAATGACCTCATTGGCAAAAAAAAAAACTTATCTACTTGCATTGTAACAAAAAGAACAAGGATCGTCGCTGATGTCATCAGGGAAAAGGTCTTCATTTGGCATGGTCAGCACTCTGTGCTCTTCGCAGTTTATATTTCATGTCCACCTTTTTGCAATTTATGAAAAAGGCGCTATTGTGACAAACTCGTGCCATGTAATTTCATGAAATCATGGTCGCAAGGCTTTTGTGGGAGATATATACCGGTCAGAATCGTACACATATTTATGTGATTTATTACTATCGGGATTGACTTCCGAAATGTGGAAAGAAGGTATGGCTCGAGCGAAAGAAACAAGAAAAAAAAAAAAAAAAAAAAAAAAAAAAAAAAGAAGAATAACGACAATAAAGTGCAAAAGGTATATTTAAAGCAAGAGAAGGAAAGAACAGATTCATATATGATATAATAATATAACGACAAGTACGCGCGACGCACAATTGTCCTGCATGAAGAATTGTATGGCTATGTATATACAATTCTCAACCTGATTAACAAAAAGGCAAAGTCATTGGAAGGGCCAAAAGTGAGGTACAAGTATGGTGCATGAATAATAATAGTGAGATTAAAGCATAAGAGAGAGTAAAAGAGAAACATATTTTTTTAAAACAATGTTGCCATAAATTCCATTTATATACATCTATTCGAGACGTGTCTTTTTTTTTTGTTTCGGTATTACATCCCGTCCTGCACTCTACTTAAACCTCTCGCCATCGCTATCGCCATCGAGCACGAGCATCATGCGGAAGGGGGCAAGGGAGAAATGGCGGGTATCCTTGCAGAACCAATGATCAGGTGCTGACCCAGACGAAGAGGTGCTACGACCAGTGCTGCCCGAGTTGAGGGTAGCCCTGGTGCTGGAAGAGGAGAGGTTTTCGCGCTGCGAGGAAGAGGGGCTCTCAAAAACGCCGGTCCTATCCGCGGCGATCATTTCCACCTCCTCGCCGGACGGGAATCCCGCCTTATGCGGAGCCGGGTAGAAGGTGTCGCTGGGTGCCGTGTGCTTCCCGTCTGCGACGCTCGCAAACTGTACATGAATGGAATCGTGACGATTCGAGGGCGGTGTGTTGGCAGGCTGTTTTGTGTCGCGGTGCTGATCAACCGTGGAATTGAATGGGGTCGCCTGGACGAGGGGATGGGTGGACAAAGTTGCTGGGATTGAGGCCGGGGACACTAAGCGTTTGTGAAGAGACCCATGGTCTGCGTAGCTGGAGGCCGAATCGATGGATGGGTTGAAGTTTTCCTTTGTCGGGGACTGTCGGTCCTGTTCGGTGATGGTGTTGTGGATCCGCATGTTCCCGAACGTGGGGGACGACTGCGCAACCTTCTGCAGGACATTTTGCCCGGTATTAGCATCGTTGCGGTTGGCGAACGTTGGACTAAGGGGTAGGCCCGAGTGCTCCCTGGGAGGTGATGACGACTCGGACAAACGCAGTTGCGCCGGACGGTTGCTACTTCCAGTGCTACCAGACTTTCGGGAAACCTTCTGCTGGCCGACGACGATAATGCAGTGTCCGCGTTGACTGGGAAGCGAGAGCGGGATGCCCTCGGCGACGCCGAAGCACATGTCCTGCGGGCAGACGGCGTCGGTCCTGTGTACGCGGCCGCGCACTTTGGTCCAGTGGTTACGGACGGTACAGAAGACGTCGAGGGCGCGTAACGAGTAATCGAAGGGTTCGGCGTTGTCGTCACTATCGGAGATGATAGTGTGACCGCCAAATATGATGAGTTTGTTACGCACCGCGCACATACCGGATTGGAACCGTTCGCGCGGTTGCTGGCCCGTTGTTGGGATCAGGCATTGAACTCGCATGGGCTCGATGGGCGACCCAATGTCGACGTCGGGGTCCAGGAACTCGGACGGCGGTGACATCCTGCGGTAGCGGTAGGCCTCCGGTGGATCGTACTTGTGCCAGACCCATGAGCCGCAGTCGAGACGGTGAAGGTCATCGTAAACGACGTTGACGTCGTTCTCAATCTGCGAGCCGCCAAAAATGTAGAGGTCCGAACCGATGACGGTGGAACTGTGACCGAAACGCACGTGAGGAACCCGGCTGCAAAATAGCGAGGCAAACATCATGAGTTTTAAACATTACATAGGGCGGGGAAGGGATCTCGATCTTATTTTTGGCATATTTACCCTGTAATCGACGGCTCAAGCCACATGTTGTGCTGGGCATCGTACAAAAAGAGATCATTTTCGCCTAGATAGGAGACGCCATACAATAATTTTTATTTTAGCTTTGAGTTAAACCTTATTGGTGGTGGTGGAATTCTGAACTGTGCAGATCAGCTATCTTGACGAACGCCCAAGTCTTCCCCCTGCATTGGCGGCCATAGGTCGCGTCATAGCAAAGCACTTACTGGGGAAGAACCAACCCTAACAAGACCCGAGTGAAATTTTTCACTCCCAAAAACCTCAACTAGCAGGTTTGGTCAACTGAGCGTCACATTTCAGCACTTACCGACAGAGTGATGGCATAACCCGCCAAAGATGGCCAAGTACCGATTGTGGACGACGTCAACCGAATGCTCGTGCCTTGGTCTCGGCACCGAGCCGCCCGCGTCTTGTACCTTGCGCAACTTCCAGCTTGTAATATTGAGCGTATAGAGCGCATTGGAGAGCTGGTAGGTCTGCAGCTGACGACCACCGAACATGTATATGATGCCGTGAATGGCGACGGCGGAGGTGACGAACGGCTGGTAGGTGGGGTCGTTCTCGACCTCGATATTGTAGCAATCCCAGCGCGATGTGACAAGGTCGAGCACGTAACAGGTCGGGCGCGTGGTCATAAAGGGAAGGTAAAATCGGGCACCGATCAGGACGCCGCCGCGCGGGTTGAAGACGGGAGGCGTGCGGGTGTCGTCAACGAGTGGAAGGGGTCTCCAAATGGCCTTGGCAAAAGCGGTAGATTTTCGGCACTGATTATGGAAGAAATGATTGGTCTGGGAGAGGGCAGCAAGGGTCTTGTTGTCCATGCATTTGATGATACTGTAAAGAATGTCGAGATTGATATCCAGCAGGAGGTTCTTGGGAGCAAACCCTGTTGGGGATGGCGTGGACTGAGTGCGGAGGCGAGGGGTTGCCATCAATGTAGAGATCAGGAGAAATAACAGATACTCAATGGAATATTCTATAATTTCGTTCGGATGAGGTTTTCCGATGCAAAGGGGGGTTCGTATATATATTTGTGTAAATCTTCGAGTAGGCCAAACACCACCACTCGCCGCCCCTTCCGAAAAGGGTGATGTCATTGTAATATCATGACCCAAAAAGATCACATGAATGAAATGAACTTTAAAACTTTAACCTTATAGTCGATCGCCCTACCTCCCGATTTAGGAGGGCGTACCTCGCGGTCGGTGCCACTTTGACGTGATTGCGATGCCTAGACAATATGCGAGAAAATTAGCACAGTCTTCATCTCTCATCACCGATTCGGAAAACATTTCGTCCCAAAAGTCGATTGGCGTTTTTGTCATCGGCCCGGATTTCGTAATGCAAAGAAATATGGCACTTCATCATGCATGTTGTAAGCTTGCAGGAGAACTGCGACAACTCTTCGTTCAATGGAAAGGGTATCCGGCACGTCACTCCGCTGTCCTACGCCTAATAAATGGTGGCGTCTTTCGTAAGCAGGGATACGGTCATATGTATAAATGAAGCAGATCTGGGACCTGAAGCTTCAAGCACGTATTGTGTGCAAATAAAAGTGCGTTTTGGTTTCAGCCTATTGCACAAATATGGCGTCTGTGATGAAAGTGAGATATAACATTGGTTAGTTTAGATCGTCTGGTTGGCCATGAATCGAAAAAAGTGCTAGCTAAGAACCATGCAAATCCACAATTAAGGATCTTTTCGGCCTCTAATGGGGAAAAGACTTGCTCACTCAATGCGACCCCATGGGCGACCACTCCACGCCCATTCCCAAAAAGACTAACGTCGCCAAATCAAGCCTGGCCCAGTTTGAAACAATGAATCGCCACGTTACTCTCATGCCCCAAGCGGCCCTAGCACACACACTTGACACCTACTGCTAACCGTTCCTTCACCCCACCTCATGACGTCATTTCCATTCTGGATGTACATCACGTGGGCGCATCATGATCTGAGCACCGATATGGACCACCTACACCATCTGTCGGCTTCCTCTGCGCGCATAGATGGGGCAGCGCCGTAACCTTCAGTCCTCCAGACCCTTGGCACAAGCGCGGAAGATCTGATATAGCTACACGCTGGCAGGCGCCAAATATGGAACCCGTGCGTCGTGCGCCCGTCCAGTTCAGGAATGTAAGTAAGCGGGCCGCCCAACGGCTATCTATCGGGACGAAGCCAACCAGGTCGATGCCCAAAACCTGGCACCCCAACTCTAAATAAATCCTAAAGAAATGAATGCCGTGTACTTAGTTTCCATAGACCTGCTGTGTCGTGTGCGATCAGGGGCTCAAGGGTAGGTCAAGGGTGTACAGTAAAGTTCCATGCATATATCGAACGTTGAAGACAGAGAAAGCAAGAGACATAAAGGGAAGTAGGTAGCACGCTCAATCATGGACATTGGGGTCCGAGACCCAAATTAAATCTCATTGTGACGAGTGAAATTTTTTGCACGTTGGGATCGGCAACCTTCGACAGGCCAAATCCACATGTTTGATATTTCCGATTCCCCACTCCTAATTGTGACTTCCGACAAGTATATGGAAATCCCCGGCATCTCAGGGCGTCAACGGAGGATACAAAGGAGGAAAGTTTATCCGTACTGATGACAGATTTGTTTGGCAGCCTTGACTATTTGTGGGGTTTGTCTACAAATGGTCGTTTAGAGCAATTTTTGATAACCTTGCGAAAAGAACAGAGCACGCCGCCGAGCGGGTTTTGACGTCAAATCGCACCACTAAATACTCAATTTTCCATGTCCATTCGCAGAACTCCTCTCCAAATTTTATCTTCTATCAACCGTTCTCATCGCGCATGCCCAATATCGGATGGGCGATCATCATATTCCATTACATAATCCGTTGTATTGCATGGCGCCAAGGGACCCTCGATGGCGGAAGACGTCTGCAACATTGTCAGCATTTCCTGACGTCAAATCACGCATGAAGCCAGGTTGGCGGATTGCTAGGGACTTGCTCTAACGCTTGATAGATATTGGTAACGTTACCCCAAGTGAGGGTTCTCCGCGCGTGGAACGGCTCGTGCATCTAAGGATCGACAACGGCACAAAATTTACCTGTGTTCCTCCACGTCACTCAAATCACCAAAACCAAATTAGGAGATGACGCGGGGTCATCAGTCAGCGCCCTACATCCCCTACGTCACTGATTTTAGCGAGACAGCCCCAAACAAAACGCCCTCTTCCCTGACGCCATTATAACGAGGACTTAAATCACAACCAGCAAAATTCTACCGTGATGCTTCATCCCGTCATTGCTGACCTGGACACCTTTGACGTGCACCCGGGCCAGGTCACCTACGTCGCGACGAACCGGAAGACGCTCACGCAACCGTATTATCACGCTGACGCCTGGCCGCACGCCGTGTGCGCAGACGCGACGCCCATCGATCTATTAATTCCGAGCATCGTGCTCGAGAAGTATTACTATATGTGAACGTTCATGTCATCGGGAAACAGTACCAGTGCTAATGCCCTGGGTTTGCGATGAAAAGGGTCGTGACATGTGGGGGAGGCGTTCCAAACGTAAATAGTTTAACTTTGAAGTGAATTCGGCTCATATCTTGTCCAGGAGGGGACGACGAAAATAATTGGGCAGGATAAGATGGATGGGATACTCCTTGTTTTATTTTCACTTATTTTATTTATTTATTTATTTTATCTATTTATTCCTTGAAGTATTTCATAATATTTATCTAGATTACCATATCCCTTCATATTGCGTCAGAGGCAACCAGACAAGCACGCAGATTCGAGTTGACCAGTCACACGAAGTTGTGATGGTTTTCGGTTGTAAGATTCCCGAATTCGCCACACTTGACGGTAGTCAAATTTGCGGTAAGGAAGAAAAACTTGCAATGCTGAATCATGCAAGACTTCAGCTAATAAAGTAACTTTTTATGGTGATGAATGACTTCACCTCAAGCAGCGAGAGTGTAACGGGTATGTATACATTATATACATTTTGAGGTTTGTTATGACCTCATAAAAATAATTTTCTTTTTTTACAGTTGGAAGCCTCGGGTTCTCTTCTTTGGAAGTGGGGATACCGCGGAAGCCACATCACATGCACTATTATTTCAAAAGCACAACTCCAAAGTACCGTCTGTGAAAGCAACCCGGGTCACTGTGTGACATAAACGGGGCCAATCGAGTGCGATTGTGTGGAGGTGTTGACCGTTGAACTCGGAAGACGGAACTGTGGGGTTGTGCTGTTTCGTAAGTTGTATGGAAGCCGCTAGCAGAGGTGGGACAATGGAGTAATTTGAGGCTTCGCGAAACCATAGACATGGGGCAGTGTGGGCCTGTCACAGGTGAGGATGGTGATGGAGGATGTGCGCTTCGCGCACGGAGAAAAAGGGGATCGGGAGCTTGACTGCCTGACCACATGCGACGACGATAGGGCTAGCATTTGATTTTTTAGTCCACAAGGTTTGATGGGCCTGATCAGAGTATCCATAGTGCATATGCAATACAGTGCTTGAATGAACATTGGTTCCTATTGTTTTTCCTTATCTTTATTTTACGGGTACGGTTTACTGTATCTTCTCAGCCCCAATCCCAATCAGTAACCCTCCGGCCTCTTTCCCCCTTTTTTCGGTCCTATTCCATTTTTTTATTTTTATTATTATTTCCTATTTTTGATTATCAAATCTCCGTGTAATTTGTGGGACCAAAATGGAGTTTTTTTAGCCATCCATCAACATGACCGCAATCCACGTTTGTCGCCAGATCAAGGTAGATGGGATAACCGTATTTTTGACGGGATATCAACAAAATCAACGAGTTTTAGTAAAGGAGCACGGGGCGATGGTTGTGATATGGGATCGTCTGTGCTCCAAGGTACAACATAATTTACATAATTTGGATACGACGGTATATTTCGCTCGGAAGCGTGCTCGCGGTTCAACCTTAAGGTTACTTCCGTGATCTCCGGGAACCTTTTAATGACTATTGTAAAATCATCTCATGGTGGCATCTCCCATGATCCCATCGACCCATCGAAGGAGCCGATGTCACGTGACCTGCTGACAACACCAAGTGAATACTCGTACCATCGAAAGTTTGTTGTTCTTCCTTTTTCGCTTCAATCGCAAAAACCCGCCGAATGTAACGCAGGTGTCTTGATCGTATATAAGATTCCTGACGGTCTGGACCTTGTATGACATAATCAGGTCACACTAAGCTTTCAACAACGAAGGAATTGGTTGCAGGGTAACGGAACCGGCGCGTCCCGAAATCAGTGTTTACCCTAGCGCCGGGTTTCATCCATTAATTTTCTTGAA
Source organism: Jimgerdemannia flammicorona (assembly GCA_003990745.1). Classification (NCBI taxonomy): domain Eukaryota; kingdom Fungi; phylum Mucoromycota; class Endogonomycetes; order Endogonales; family Endogonaceae; genus Jimgerdemannia; species Jimgerdemannia flammicorona. Next base: position 9,915 of record RBNI01003816.1, read on the forward strand.
CTAAACCCAATTGAAATTTGGAAAACTTTCCCCATCGGTTTTTCTGCAACACTATTAGCAAACATGACTGGCTCAGTAAATACCAATCCCGATCGCTTGGGTCATCGGCGCGATGAACATCGTTGAGTTCGGGTTGCCTTTGCCACCCTCATATGCATTGTTCAAAGCAGACCTGAATGCATAGGCCGTTCGTCAGTTCATCTAATTCGATGCGTCAGAACAACGGTCAAAATAATAAAAGATTCATAAATACCTAGCAATCGTTGTAAACAAATGCACAGGTCACGTGCGTTAACAAATGGGTAAGTGATGAGAATTTCCGTTTACTTTTGAAGAAATTGAGTTTCTTTTTCTTTGGTGGGGGGCACTTCGGTCAAACCGAAATCCATTTTTATTTTTGTTTTTATTTTTTACTTTTTATTTCTAACAGAAAACACAATTAAGAACGCCACCGCTTCATGATTCTGCGTGGGAATACCCCCTGACAAAGCGATGCAAAAATCTAACCCATTTCCGAGTCTGAGAATACAATTTGTTTCTCCGCTAAATAAAGTCCAAAATGTTTAGAGCGTTGGTTCAGCGTTCACCTCATTTCTTTATCCCGATTGTAAGCAAGCTACATGCAACCAGAATACGTATGCCCTAGTTAGCCTTTTTTCCTTTTTAGGTGGTCTTGTTCGCCGGCGTTAAAAAACCGCCCTCATTGCCAAGAGGGCGTTCGCCATAATTTCGATCGCCAATTAGGATTTCGCATTACACGCTCCCGCATTACACGCCCTCACCATTTTTTTTTGTCTTTGTTTTTTTTTTTTTTTTTTTTTTTTTTTTTTTTGAATATTTCCCCCCTTTAAGAGTTTTTTTTTTTTTTTTTTTTTTTTTGCTCATGAGAAATTTCACACGCTCAAAGAGTTTATTTATTTATTATTATTATTTTACGAGAGTTTCAGGATAAAATTATCGGTTCCTTTCTTTCGAAATCCTAAAACAAAAAAAAATAACATTTTCGGCAGGAGATTCGGCAAGAGAATTCCGCGAAACATAACGTTAGACTACATGTGACGGATTAACTACGATGCCGAACTACAGCAAAGGTTAGTTTTTACACAATTCGTCATATCGTTGGGCCGGATTTAGCACACAGTGTTTTGGCGATTACGTACTGGATTCCCAACAGCACAGCAAAAATTCCTCACGGGGAGCAAGAAAAATGGGCCCATAACGCACCTTCAGGGTTGATTTTCTCCGTTTACAAGAACAATACGTCCATACTGAGAGCTGGCTCGGTATTTGTAAATTCTTACGAAAGTCCGAGTCTGATTTCACTGAACGAATGTTTCTATTAGGAGAGACCTTTTTTGAAATAAATAAATAAGATAAAATTAAACACGTTAAAACAGCTATCTGTGACCCTGAATGACCAACTCATGCCTTGAGACTGCGAAAGCCTCGTTCATTAGTTGAGGCAAGGGTAACCGCGGATCGTCTTACTGATATATAGTTTGAGGCACCTAGGACTTATTTTCCGACAACCCCTATGTCTGAATAAAAAATTTATTGGATTTTTTTTTTTCTCATTTTCGCCCATGGATTCGAAATTGTGAACTCCCTTTCCAGTTAGCGCATTTTGTCCTAATTAGTTTTGAGGCGCCTACTGTTCGTGCATAGCGTGTTCTGCTTCAGAGACCCTCCGCAGCGTCTCGGCATACTCATTTAATTAGAAATATTCGCGTACCACAAAGAAGGCGTGATAGCGTAGATTACGGCCAACACTAGCGAGGTTTTTGACTGGTGCGATTTGAATGAGTGCTTTCCGACATTTCCCTATTTTTTTTTTTTTTTTTTTTTTAAAAAAAAATTTTTTTTTTTTTTTTTTTTTTTTTTTTTTTTTTTTTTTTTTTTTTTTTTAAAAAAAAATTTCTTTTTTATTTTTTTTTCTTTTTTGTAAGTATTCCGAGGGAAAAAATACCAAGCCTGGCTGTTTTGCCGCGAAATGGCGAAGCACAGCATGTTCCCTTGGATCCATTTTTTAATGGGTTCGATCTTATACTAGTAGTCGCCATCTATGGCAAGGGGGCAATTATGAAGTCACAAAGTGTAATAGCCCGTGGCGGGAACTGACGAACCAAGAAAAAAAAAGCAACCATCTCAATAGTGTCATAGTCTTACAATTGTAGAGGGAAAAAATACCGTATACAATTTATTAATGTGAGAAAATTCAACGCCTGAGATTTATGCGCTAGCTACGAGCAGGTCGAGTTTGACCTGCCTCGCTCGATTGGACACGGAAACCGTTTCACCTACTTGAAAACAAACAGCATCCCCGAAACCCGAACATTGTCCACAATGCGTAAGTTATCACAGCATTCCACCTTCTATAAAAACGTGCAAGTTCAAGTAATTCGAATTATGAGACAATCCATACTTAATCACGACTCAACTTTGTTGGAATACGTCGCAGCTTTGCTTTTCAAAGGCAAAGCAATCCAAAAATCATGGAATCCGAACTGGAAGCAGAGCCTTCAGCGTGACCCGGTCAACAGAAACCAGCAGGTGCATGAACTGCCGCCAGAACTTCCGATGTCGATCTCATTCCGTTCTTCTGCGCACCGGCATCCAGTTCATCGCCAAGGCACGCAACCACTCCGGGAGGAACGACAAGAACTCGATGGCTTCCTGATCTTTGTGCAGGATTGACGTGAGCCGGCTGAGAGGTCGGGGTTGATGGGCTGGATCTTAAAGTCCAGGCGTATGCGAGGGGACGAAGGTGGTCCGGTCAATCGAAGTTGATGATGGAGCACCGTACTTGCAAATCATCTCCTGCACTGTAACTGAAGTTGGAGGGTGTTTACTTTGGACGGAACAGATTTGTGAGCGATTCGAAAATTTTAAAACTGAAGAAACTGCGATTGGGATGAGCGACCCAAAATTTCATCGATTTTTGTCTCTTGTTGTATATTGTATATCTGGGTTGCAGAGGTCCAACACATTGCGAGTGAAGCCGACCATTTCTAATTTACATTCTGGCTTCACGCTCGCCACGAGCATAAACGTGATAACAGAAACAGAGGACACCGCTTGATCCACCAAAGTGTTTCCATGCCTTCAGCGACAGACAGCGGACAGCGTTCGTCCATTGGGTCTAACCAAATAAAGTCGCGAAGATTGACCTCATCTGGAAGTGAGTACTCTATCTTCGCCATTTTCATCTTATCTACATACGCTTGGCTTCGCACACGCTTGAGCTCCCACACCCTTTCGTCGTATCCATTGTTGAGGTCCAGTATATTTTTCGACACCTTTTTAACACTTAATCTGGAAACTGTAAAGATCATTTTTCCTTTGTTTTTTTACGTCGATAGGATTACATCATTTTGATAATCCGAAAGCTTTATTTGAGGCAATTGCTTAAAGGCTACTCTCACGAATAAAGTCTACTCCCAACGGCATACCTGCCTGCGTCTTAAAATCACCTATATCCGTTTGTACAAGCTTTTATTCCAGTATATATTGCAAATATCAATGAAAGGTGGTTTGTAGCCACTATGTAACCAGTTATATAATGTTTATGCGCAGTCGTCCATTTATGCACAGAATCCAGTGTCTACCAAAAGTACGTTGCCCTCCTCTTGCCACCCTTCTCTAAAGACATCAATGGAAGTGGATTTTTCCGACTCCGACTAACTAGTGTTAGTCCCCTTCGGGTCATCGAAACGCTCGACCAAAATGGGCTCACCCTATCCATATAAGACCTGTCGAACTTAATGCGAGTGCCGACAAACGTAATACTTGTTGATCTAATCCGCTCTTGTAAATCTGAGTCAGTTGGCCGTACACACATATTGGGCTAACATAAAACGGTAAGGCAGTGGTGTAACCCGTTCGTCATTCGATTTTTGGTGTCGATTTGAATAAACACGTCAAACTCACGTCAAACTCACGTCATTCGCAATGTGCTAGCTGATTTCTTACAATGACGACATCCTCTCCATACGGCAATATTTAGATTTCATGGATGAGTCAGCGAGTTTTTTTTTTTTTTTTTTTTTTTTTTTAAAAAAAAAAAAAAAAAAAATGGAGGGGATGGTTCGACGCATGAAGCTAACGTACACATCGTTCGACTTCACGGAAAACTGTTTTTTACCCGATACCCTGCATCCTACTCCCCCTCTACACCATCGCCTATTAATATGTCAGATCCACGTCTCCCTAGTGGCGACGCTGAGAATATTCGCATAATATTGCAGAATGGCGTTTCTGATATATCCACCAATTCAGGCCAGCCTGCCTTATCACCAAAGAAAAACGACAGCCGGTCAAAACTCGAGACTTAATCTTTGGATCTCCGGAGTATGTATTGAACAGGTAGGAAGCACTACACGGGTCAAATTCCCTGGGCTTTGCTTATACCATTGCCAAGAAGGCCTCCACTTGCCCTGCCAATGTTCTCTACGACTCTTCCGAAACCCCTCAGATTGATTACTCGGAGGGTCTCTTCATCGACTACCATTGGCCTGACCACAAGAACATTGGACTCCTCTATCCCTTCGGTCACGGTCTCTCGTACACCACTTTAAGTAGTCGAAGTTTTTTGTCGTATATACAAGAATCGTCCCCCGCAGTGTCTCCGACGGTTACGGTCGCTGGCAAGGTTGCGGGTGTTGAGATCGTCCAGTTGTATCTTGGATTCCCCAAGTGGGCAGGTGAGCCCCTCAAGGTCCTCCGTGGTTTCCAGAAAGTCTTCCTTAAGTCCGGAAGCACAAGAACTGTCACGCTCGGCTTGAACTAGCATCAGGAGTGTCGCCATCCAAAAATAGGTTGTGCCTGTGGCCAAATATACCGTGTACGTCGGTGCTTCGAGCAGGGATATTAGGAAAACAGGTTACGCGACCTCTCGGCGACCACTAGCAGCTCAAAACCGATTATACCTCAGCATTGGGGCCAATGCGGTGGTCAGGGGCGGACTTTTTATCGGTCTTTATAATTGTGTTAAATGAACGACCGTTCAACTTCTCTAATCTTGTTTTGAAGTTACTTGATTACGCCTTTGAGAAGGTTTAGAAACGGTATTTATATTATCATATAATGTCAAAAGCACATATCACATATTCTATTTCCATTGAACCGGTTCCGGGATTATGAAAAGACTGTTTCCTTTTTTTTTGGTGGGGGAGGGGGTGGCGCCACTCACTCTCTGCCCGCGCCGATGGTGGGGGATGGGTGTTAGGCAAAA
>RBNI01003817.1:0-15141 GCA_003990745.1 Jimgerdemannia flammicorona
TCCATCTTCCTCCCCCTCACACCATACATCTTGAAGTAAGAAGAGATCCGCCTCCAGTTTCTTCAGCCATCCAAAAATCATATGTCGCCTCCCAGTCCCCCTAAGCCCATTGACGTTCAAAGAAAAAATGTTGGTTGTACTATTCATAGTGAGATATTTGATAGTGTTGATTTCCCACATCTACAATTCTATGCTCACTTCCTCTCCAGCCAGATCTAGGTTCCATTCTACTGTAATCTCATCCTCCACATTTTGCTGTTCATCCAGAGCTGCCAGCAATTCCGCACAGTCCTCACCATCCACTATCTCCATTGAAGCCCGGTGCTCCTCGCACACCACCTGCCACTTTTCCAGTCCCTTCCGTGGCCCCCACAGATAAGCTGCCCTCTCATTAGCAATACCCAAGAGCATTGCCTCCCTCACCTCAGTGACCTCATACTCCTCTGCCTCCAAAAGAGCTGTCATCATCTCATCTCTCAACTTCCTCACTACCTCCTCTCCTCGCAACACTCGCCCCCAGAATTCCTCACTGATCACCCAGAAGTCGATCTCTCCCAGTTCCTCAGCTGCCACATTCTGCAGTGCCCTCAACAGCCACTTCTCCCCCCCAACTACCTCCGCTGCCTGCGCCAAATCTGCCTCTCCTTCCTTCCTCTCCTCAGTTCGCACAGACTCATCCTAACCATCCTTGGACACATCCTCCAACTCTCCTTCTCCCACCTCGGGAACACCATACTGGATCAGAATGTCATCCACCATTGCCATGTCCACTACCGCCTCCTCTGGCCCCTGTCCCCTACTCTCCTTTGTCTTCCCCCCTTGCTGCCCAGCCTCTGCCCAGATGCTAGCACTCACTCCAGTACCCTCCTCCATAGTCCCCACCCTTTGACCCCCATCCAAACTGGCCAGCAAATTCTTCTGCAACTGTCTCCCCTTTGCCTTCTCCCAGAGCACCTTGTCCATTCACACCTTCTTGCCCTCAATCACCTCTACTACTATCCTAGCCTTATAAGCCCTCCAAGCCCTTTGCCTCCTCTCCACAGCCCCCGCTAGGTCCTCAAGCACCTCTAGCAAGTCCTCCTCCTCTTCCTCTGACCCCTTCACCCTCAAGACCTTACACTCCACCAGGCCCCACTTCAATGCCACTGGCCAGTCCTTAGCCTTCCCAGTATTCTCCATCTCAAACAGCCTCAGCTGGATGTCCACATTACCTGTCCTGAGCTCAGTCCCCTCTCATACCCTAAATCCAATGTCAACCACCTTGCCATACTCCTTCACCACATCCATGACCAGCCTCCTCGCCTCCTCCTTCTTCACTGTCAGCAAGTCCACAATCACCAAATGAACCACTCGTGGGTCCCAATGCATATACCTCGCCATTGGCACCGAAATCCCTCCAACCACCACACCCTTCTCCACTGCCTCCAGTAGCAAACTCTCCTCTTCAAACCCCACCTTGACTGCCTCCAACTTCTTCAAAAACTTAACTGAGGCTGCACCTTTCACCTCACTAGCCAGCATCCCCAGCACCATCTTTGCCGTCACCGCCAAGCCATGGAAGCACAGTGTGACAGTGAATTCCAATCTAGATTTCTTGAGTAATGGGGCCACCACGAGACCTGTCACACCATCAGCCAGGTCCCCGGGTCTCACGCTGCTCCCCTGTCCAGGTCCCCCATCAGCCGTCACATCTGGATTTTTTTTCAGATTGCCTGTCACACCACCATCAGCAGTTACCGCCCCAGCCACTATACCTCCAGCCCTACTACACTATTCCCCCAGTGGAGAGGCCTCCTTGCCACTCGAGGTAGCAGCCACCTTCCCCAGCTCCAGCCAGCCATCTAGCCCCGTCGCCTGCTTTCCCATCCTGACTTTGTCTGCGAAAGTCATCCTCCCTCCCCCATGCGGCCTTGCACCTCCTCTGCCACTACCTCTGGCCCTGCGTCCCCTCATCGAAGCACTCAGCATACCAATACCAGCACCTTAACCCCCCCCCACATGTTGCCAGTCAAAGGCACTGAGGCCCCTCTGCCCAGTATGCTCACCAGAATGTATGTTGCTCGCCATCTTGATAGCACCAATATTTGAAGATGTTGTCGAAAGTGTTGTCTGAGTCTTGTGTCACCTGAATGGTACTGGTGAAAGATGGTGGTGAAAGGGCCTGATCAATCATACCATCAGACAACATCTTTTAGAGATGGGAAGTAGATGTAATTGGACCTCTACCAGATACACCAAGAAGGAATAAGTACATTCTTGTATTTGTAAAATATCTGACCAAGTGGCCTAAGGCTTTTCTAATGGAAATTACAGATGTCTTGACCATTGTAGGCCTTCTCTATAGACTCACACTCAGATATAGACCTCCAGAAGAACTTATCTTTGACCAAGGTACAGAATTCATCAATAACATAATTACAAATTATATCTGAATCCATAAGATTTACCTCAAATAGACTATGTCATCCCACCCACAGATCAATGGTATGACAGAAAGAATGAACCAGACCATCAAGAAACTTACCTGAGTCAACCCTACTAACTGGGACCTCTGCTTATCTGAGATCCTATGGGAAATTCAGAGTACCCCTACTGTCTCTACCAAAAAAAAGCCCTTCAAGATGATATTTGCCAAAAAAAATCAGAACTACTGACCATAAGAACTTCAGAGACCTCTTCAAGAAGACAGAACAGTTACATAATTAAGCCCAAGCTCAGATTATAAAAGCTCAAGAAAGACAAAAAATATACTATGACCAGAAGTAGAAGGATTAGAAGATTAAGATTGAAGATCAAACTAGTTTGGAGAAGCATAATTGAAACCAACTTTGCTACCAAACTGGAGTCCAAATGGAAAGGACCTTATCTTGTATACAATATCAGAGGGACCAGTATCTATTTAAGAAGTATGGATGGCTGAACCCTCAGAATACCAGTACATATCAACTACCTCAAGATATATCTCTCTCATTATAAACCAGACAATTGACCAGTATCTCTAGACCCTTATCCTGAGTTCATTCCAATTGCTCCCAATTCTCCTCCCACAGTTTCAACAAGTTAATAGAAACTCCCTTCAATGAATCCAAACCCACTAAGAGAACCTCACTCTAGCCAGATTATTACTATAAGTTCATCAGCTACAGACCTACTATACAATTGGAGAACAATTACAGAACCTTCTAGCAGCAGACCTAATCTATATTAGGAACTCCACTGGCCTCACCCAAAAAAACACCACTACTGTAGACAGACTGGATACAATCTATAAATGAAACATCCCAGAATTGATATAGGCATAATTCTCCCTGAATGATATATAAAACATGAATTCTACCACCTACTGGAGCATTATCAACCATGTTGAGATCCTGTTTCCAGAGAAAGAGAAGAATCTATCAAATGGAGTAACTCTGATCCAAATGAAGATATCAGTTCAGATATTGATACTGAAGATGCTTATATATATTGGAATGATTACTGAAGGATTGTCTGAGGGTAGACCATCCTTTAGTAGGGGCTAAGGTGATGAGCAATAGAATTGTATTGCTGAAATCATAAATTAGTCATATACTATATCTAGTGCACTAAGCAACTAAGACTACTTTATTATACCAACTTGTGTAATTAGCCAGAGATATCACAAACAGTATATTTATCTGTACTGAGTGGGTATACTGTACTGAGTAAGTACACTGTACTAAGTGGGTACACTGTACCATCCAGGAATACTTACTATTGATAGCAATCTATCATTAGCAAAATAATAACCAGATAGTAACCATAACTATATAAAATACATCAGAGATAATAGTGAATAAACCTCAATCCAAAATTGAATTCAAAGGCAAAAGACAAGTCTGCCTACTATACTTTGAGAGGAACTTTACAGCCACTGCTAGGAGATTGTGAGAAAAACATTCCTTTTCTACTCCAGTCCATTTCTGATATAAAAAATGAGTCCATTTTTGGTTTACTTATCAGATAAGCCTGAAGATTTACCACCAAAAGTTCAAGAAAGAACTTTGCTACCTTTTGAAGAAAAATTTGCTACTTATAGAATAAGCTGCTATATTTTGATATATTTGCCAGACTAAGCCTGAAGAATCTGAGTTTGCTGCCAAGTTCAAGTGAAGAACTTCACTGCCATTTCCAGAGAGCCTGCTTTAAGGAACCTTGCCACAAAGCCAGTCTATTGATGCAACTTTGCAATAAAGCCAGTCTAATGACATAACTCTGTACAAATGAAGCCAGTCTTGATGCAACTTTGTTCAAGTTATCCCATATTCCCAGAAGAGCTGATTCAGAAATAATCTGTGATATCTGAATTATTTATCTATTCCCAGTGAGCCAATTCAGGAAGAATTCATACCATTCTCTATTTCCAGTAAGTAGAAGAATCTGTGCCATCCAAGCTTTTTTCCAGAAGCTATCAATTCAGGAAAATCCACACCAAATTGAGTTATCCACTAACCTACTTATTAAGAAACCTGCCAAATTCACCAAGACTGTCCTACTAGAAATTGTATTTTTGGATATCATTATACTACATAGAGATTATTATACTACAAAGAAATTATCATACAGAAATCACCTATATAAGAAATGACTATACTATATAAATTACTACTATATCCAAGAACTGTCCCAATAAGAAAATCTACATAAATAATTACCACACAAACAGAGAAACTATTGTCATATCCAGATTGACTATTATATCACTAAACACCAAGGACCTCAGGAATCTTAGAATATTTTGTTGCTTTTTGACAAAGTAACTAAGGGCTCAAGCCAAACTACATTAACTCTCAACCTTGTAATTTGCCTTAATTGAACCAGACATATTACAGTATATATACTATATACCTTTTATAGTCAGCTTACATCTAAGTTATCCTAAAATAATTTAGTATAAGTGAATACGAGTCTATCAATACTCTTATAGATATATCTGTGAATTTAAAGGAACTCAAGATAAACAATAATGATAATAATATTTTCTATTAATAAGTAGTTAGTTCTCTTATATATCTCATATTAGAAATAAGGTTTAATATTTTATACACTATAAATAAGATAGTACAGTACTCATTATATTATAATAATTTATATGAGAGTACTATTAAGAAGATTTTCAGATATATTAAAGGAATAGTGTACTATATACTCACCTTCAGTAGATTGAACAGAAGTAATAATAACAATAATAATAACAAGAATAGTATATAACTATCTAGTATGTGTGATGCTAATTAGATCAGAGACTTAGATAATTACTGATCTATAACTAAGTAATTCTTTCAGTTAAACAATAAAGAAGTAATTTTATAACAAATATATAAGTGGAACTCCATGATGACTTCTTCTTCTTAGACTGAATATTAAGACCTTTCTACTATAATAAAGAAAGTTATTTGGCTATATATACTAATTACTAAATGAGCTAGACTTTGATTAGTAATAATACTCTATACTTCTCTATTAGGATAATCAATCTATAATTACTATAATAAAGAACTCTATATATCACTTCAATGCTCCTTTCTCTGCTACCTTATCAGTCACAAGGTTTGGTAGGTGACCTTCCAAGTCCCCTTTCCCCTATTATTACCCCCTCTACCTCAGGTTGGTTTGCTGTACCTGCAGGGGCATGGTGGGAGGAGGGCAATGGTGATGAGTTGCCCCTTTATCGGTGTCAGATTGGTCCACTTTTTTGCAGATTCTGGTGCCTTCGGCTGCATCTGGGGTGTACCTGTTTTGGTGTGGTGCCTTCTTCCTTTTGCCATTGCCAACAAGGAGTTGTCTCAGTGTGTCTCGGGCTATATAGGGAGTCGGCTGACCTTGGGCATCAAGTGCTCAGTGTAGGTTACCTGCAGGTCCTCAGTACCTGTGATGGGGCCCTCTGGCTTTGGCGAGCTTCCTGGCGAGTGCAGTTCTGGCATAGGTGACTGTTTTTCGGGTGTTGTCAGGATGGAGGGGAGATGGCCATCACAGATAGGAGGAAGGGTGATTATGGTAGACCAGTAGGGTACCAGGCTGGGGGTGGTCATCGGGGCTGGGGCAGGTGCTGCTTTGGTGGGGCCTTTTGATTGGTATGGTACAGTTAGGTGGTAGGTGTCACTCTCGGCTTCTTTTGGCAGTCAGCAGGATTGGGCCCCAGTCGTCAGGGAGGGTCGGGGGGCCCGAGGCTACCCATTTCAGGCATCTTGGCTGCACTCAACTGGAACTGGGAGCTGATATGGCAATGTGATTGAGGCCTGCAGGCTTGAGTAGTGGGGTATTGAGGGTTTCCTCCTGTCTCATGTATAAGTCCTTTACTCATCTCGACTGGGAGAACCAGGCCCTACCCACCATGTTGTGCTTTGATGAGGGTTTTTCTTTGCCTGTCATTCTCTTTGGGGTGGTAGAGGCTATTCTATTCAGCTTGGGTGTGGCCTTGTACATACACTGGGTTCTTGGGCATGTGCTTTTGGTCATTAGTATATGGTTGGATTTCCCCTGGTGGTAGGGAGAGTATGGTGTACAGAATGAGGTGTGGGCCAATATAGGCCCTGCTGCACCTAGCATGGTCGAGCTGCTGGACAATAGCTAGTCTAGGTAATAGGGGGGCAGTGCTTAGTGGGTGGTGGGGGAGGGTTTTGACCTATATAGTCTAGGTTCTCTTCCAATAAAAATCCATAGGATATGAGTCCATTAAAAAAAAAATATATATATATATATCACTTCAAAATAAAACATATCAATATATAGCACTATTATATAAGAGAGTAGATAGAGAATAAGACTTATATATACTAAGAATATATTCCAACAGAATATATTATTACAGATTTTCTCACTAAAGCTCTTCTGAGATCTAAATTTCAGAAATATACTAAAGAAATAAGTCTTATAGTAAACTATATACTAGCAATGAGTAATGGATAATTTTTTGATATTTTATAATAAAACAAAAGTAGAAAAATGGTATAATATATCTCTTTATACCTCTCTCTTTAAGTATTATATTATACTATTCTATTCTTTTTACTTCGTTTATATTTGAGATTTTCTATTATCAGAACTTATCTACATATATCCTTTATTTTCACTATAGTTTCTTATATTTTAAGTATAGATACATAATATTCTTTTAGTTATATTATATTTCTGCTTATATTGTATTATATATTATCTTATAAAATAGGAGTATTGAAATTCTTATATCTTGATAATATAGCTTATATATATATAACTATATTATCTTTGAGTTATATCACTTAATATATAAATATGTGCTATCTGAAATAATAAACAATGCTCTGCTCTTTTCTCTACTCTCTACTTCACTAAATTACAATAGTATTCAGTTTGGTTATTTAGTTCTTGTAAGCTAAAAAGTTATATAGATTTAAAGAAAATATTTCTAGTTGAGTCTATAAATGTAATATATAAGCTCAATAAAGATAAATTACAAGATTGGAGCTACTATGTAGTTAGCCTTGGGCCTATAGTTACTTTGTCAAAATGAAATCAAATTTTTAATAATTTCTTTCAGAAATAGATATAAGTTTTATTTTTCATATAATAGATAAATTTGAAAATTTTCTTATTTAATAGTATTCTTAAGTTTTCTTCATAATGTAGATAATTTTGTAGGCTTTATTATTAAAAGAGATGGCAGACAATTACTATATAGTATGAGTAATTTTCTTAATGAGTAATTTCTATATTATGATATATATATAGCAGTTTTCTTATATATATAGTTTCTATATAGTGATCTGATATTATATAGGCAATTAGGTAGACTTTATTAATAAATAGTATATTATTTAAAAATGACAGTTCTTGAATAACTCAGATGATATAAATATCTCTCTTGGTATAGTATTATCAAAGACTGACTTCATTTATACAAATATAAGTTTATTGTAGAATTGTATTGAGTAGATTAACTTTATATCTAAGAGATGCAAGTAGAGTTTTTGAAAGAGTATAGATTACTCTCAAAATATTAGCTTTTTCTTAAGTAGCGGATTGTTTTATATATAGGAAAGTTCTTTACTCAAACTTGATAGACTATATTAGAAAGTAGACTGAATTGAAAAATAGCTTACAACTTCTTAATAGTGACTTATTAGTAGGTTTCTCCTCTTAAGTATACTAGATAATTGTCTTTTACTTTAATTTTCAGACTAAGGTTTATTTACTTGAATCTCTGGAGTATTTTATATAAATAATTTTAATTGCTATCTAATTACTATATAGCTAATTATAGATTACTATTTCTGATAATATTTAGCTATTCTTTTTGAGAATATGAATTTCAAATTCTAGTATAATATACTAGCTAAGAATACTTTGTACTCTTATTTAGCTATCTAGATTATTTATATAAGTTGATATAATAGGGCAATAATACTTAGCAGATATAATTTATACTTGAGGAGATTAAAGATACCATATAATTAATCACTCTTAATAGTTATAAATAGTTGGTCTATATATACAATCTAGTAAATAAGCTGATTTTAAAACTCTGCTAAAGTATATAGCTAAATAATTTTGATTAAATGGGGTTATAGATATGAGAGAATTGAGTAATCACATTTTGAGAGATAACTATACTTACTATAGCTCTGAAGTTAATTTTATTTATTTCTGTATTCTTTTTAATTTTGTCTGAGTATCTTTCAAAATTTAACTACTATACATCTTGAACTTTGGACTATGTAATATATATATGAGGTTGATTGAGTTTAGTAAGATTAATATATTATATAATATATTAGTTATATTACAAATGTAATTTTTTTTTTTTTTTTTTTTCATCTCTAGTAACTATAAATAATTTTATTACTAATCTTAGTATAATATTGTCAGATTTCAGATCAAAGATTGTAAGGAGTGTATAGGACTATTAAAGATATTTATCTTAAAGTATCATCAGTACTATAAATTATTAATAATTGATCAGTCAATATAAGTGCTTAAATATATTATATATTTTAACATAGTATATATATAACTGTAGAGGTATGTCAGATTTATGTATCTTGAAAACTTAATCTTCTTTGACTCTACAGAGTTGGAATGTAGGGATGAGTAAGTTCAAAGTATATCTGTCTGCAAGCTTATTAGTTCTCTTGCTTTCTCTTTACTTTGAACTATTTTGATCTGAGGTTTATTTACTCTAGATACTGGAGATATTTATATAAGTTTGCTAGCTATAAGATTGCTAAGTTATGACTATATTTCCTATGAGTTACTTTTCACAAATATTAATATTTAACATCTGTTAAATCTTTGACAATTATCAAGATTTAATATTTGTAAAAACTCAATATTTGTAAAAATATTAATATTTGTCAAAACTTTAAAATTTGTAAAATAACTGCTATTTGTAAGGCTATACTATATTTTGAAATCAGATTTAGGTACTATAATCAAATGTCTATTCCTCTGATTTATATTCCTAATTTGGATCAACTGTTATAACTTCCTTCTGAATAGGTGATTCATCTCTAAAACATCCTATTCACTCAAACTCCCAAGCTTCTACAAGTTGTATCTTCTTGTACTATGCAATTTGTATCATTATATTCTTCAAATAGTATATTTTGATATATTCAAAGTCTCCTGAAACTACTCCTCACAAATGATCTAGAGCTGGCTCATCATCTTTAAATAACTTGTTAACCTGTTTGGTAATAGTGATTCAAGCATAAGAGAGCTGGCACTCTCTAATCCAGTTTTCTTTTTCCATCTCTGATTATGAGTTCAGAAGCTATCCTGACTTGAAGTATTCTTGAAACTTGGTCTGATTTTGGTAGACTTTGAAATGTAAAATTTATGACAAGTTTGTCTGCACTATACTCTAGATACTATTGAAGGATTTCTCTATTGCAGGTGACTCAGTAGAGTACTATTGTCTTTCTATAGCTTATTATGTAGTGCTGGTGATCTTGAGAGCTATGACAGTACTTCATTGATTAGCCATAATATATCTTGAGTCAGTTTAGGTGAATGGTAGTGGAGATAATTTTACCTAAGTGTTTTTATAGTCAAAAGGTAATTTCTTTTATATCTTATACAAGGTAAGGTCCTTCTCACCTAGGCTCCAGTTTTTGTATGAAGTTTCTACTATATTTCAATATACTAGAACTTTATCTCCTATCTTGATAATCTCCAAGGGCTTGTAAATCTTTTCTGCATTATTCTGTTATAGCATCTGTACCTTAGTTATGTATTCCTTGGTCTTTTTCCTGATTTGGTATAGTCTCTATATCTCTATATCTATGTGTTTTCATAAAGTATCTCTATTAGATAATAAGGACTTTCTTCTCCAAACAGTATCTCTCAAGGGGTGAAATGGGTACTTTGTAATTGGATATCCCAGAGAGCAGATAATGCTATTAGTAGATAGTGGTCTCAGTTTTCATAGTTATTACAGATCTTAGTAATGATATTCTTGAGAGTCTTTTTTATTCTTTCTGCTTATCTATTTCTCTGAGAATGATAAGCTGTAGTCTGAATATACTGGATCTTATACTTCTTTAGAGAACTCAAAGAACTGATTTGCAAATTCAATTCCTCTATCTTTGGTTATTTGTAATAGGGTCTTGAATCTGCAGATAATTTCTTTGTAAAAGAAATCAGTAATTGACTATATATTAGCTTCTTTAAGAGGTTCTATTTCTATCCATTTTGTGAAAAGGTCTACAATGATAATGATATATTGAATGCTATTCAAAGTCAGGAGTAGAGGGCTAATTATAACTATTGCTATGTAGGCAAAGGGTACTAGTTCTATATATTGTGACAAACCAAACATACCACCCAAATTATAACTTAGTCAAGATGATGTAAACACATAGCATAGTAACCAGACACAGCAACCATTGCTGTGGAAAACTGTATTAATAGCCAGAATACCAGATAAGATACACCTGTGCTGAACCAGCAGACCTGTGCTGAACCAGCACACCTGTGCTGCACCAGCATACCTGTGCTGAACCAGCACACCTATGCTGAACCAGCACACCTGTGCTGAACCAGCACACTTGCCATAGATAGCAATCTATAATTAGCAACATAGTAATCAGATAGCAACCACAATGTATAAAATACCCCAGAGAAAAGAGTGAATAAACCTCAGTCTGAATTGAAGTACAAACCCAAGAAGCCTCTAAAGATTGAGCATTGGTCCCCTTATTCCCACTCCCATCCACTTTCCAATATAAAGCTTTGGTTTGCTTGCTAGATAAGCCTGAAGATTTGCCGCCCAAGTTCAAGAAAGAACTTTGCTGCCTTTTGAAGAGAAACCCGCATTTCCAGAGAGCCCTTAAGGAACCTTGCCACAAGCCAGTCTATTAGATGCAACTTCATAGTGATTCATTCATGCAAACAAAGCCAGTCTTTGATGTATTTTTGCCAAGAGAAGAACCTGCATTCCCAGAAGCCTGCGAATCTGCGACATCCCGTTATCCAAGTTATCCACATTACCCGAGTTATTCATCTGTTCCCAGTAAGCCGCGTCAATTATCTGCCGCTCCCAGAAGAACCATCGAGTTATTATTCCCAGAGAGCCGATTCAGAGAACCCGCCACCAGTACAATTCCCAGTGAGCTGATTAAGAAGAACCCGCGACATCCGAGTTATCCGCATTGCCCAAGTTATTTAACCATTCCCAGTGAGCCCATTTCAGGAGAATCCGCACCCAAATCGAGTTATCTGCCAAACTGTCAGAACGTCGTGCATAAGGAACCCGCCGCGCCACACAGAGATCGTCGCGCTACACAAGATCATCATGCCGAAATTGCATACTTTTGGAAACAAGATCGTCACGCCAAGATTGTCATGCTACACAGAGAGACCACCCGTCACCCAAGAAGGAAAACCGCCAAATTGCTAGACCATCATGTATAAGGAATGCCCGCGCCACATACCCAAAATCGCCACTACACCCAGAGAACTGTCCCAATAAGGAAATCGTTCGCAGATATCCGGCTTTGGCTATTATACCACTAAACACTAAGAACATTTTGTTGCTTTTAACAAAGTAACTGAGGGCTCAAGCCAAACTACATCAACCCCCAACCTTGTAATTTGCCTCCATTGAGCCAGGCACATTACAATATACTGATCTGGGAGTCTAATTTCATTGGTCCTATTTCTATTTCTGGCATTTGTCACAGATCTTGATAAATTGTCTGATATCTACTTCTATTCCTGGCCACCACATTGTTCTTTTTGCTTTTTCATAGATATTTTGTTCCTCCTAGATAGCTAAGTTTGTATACTGATTTCATTGCTTGCTCCTTCTTATGTTTGGATATAACTAGTAGCTTTTCTTTCTTTAATATTTCCCCATTGGTTTTGAATTGTTTCCATATTCAATTGATAATCATTTGTATCCATTCTTCCAGATGTTGGGGTATCTTTTGCTATCTCAGATAGATGATAATTCTATAGTAAAGCTCCTTATTCATTGTTGGTTTGTTGGTTGAAGGTTCTTTAGAGTATCTATGAGAGGGTATTTACATTGGCATCAGTTCTTCTAGGATAGTATATAATGATTACATCATAGGTCTGTGACTTTATAATCTATCTAATATAGATTCCTTTAGGTTACCTAGTAGTTAGTAGCCAAGTGAGGGCTGAGTGGTCATCTGAATAGTGAAGTGTCTTCTAGTAAGATGGTAGTGAAACTTTTCTACAGTCCAGATAACTGTAAGATATTTAAACTTGTAGGATTCATATTCTCTTTTAGCTTCTTGGGTTCCTTGACTAAGATATATAATGACATACTCTACTTTATCTTTCTTCTAGACCAGGACTGCTCCTAGTTCTTGCATACTTACATCTATCTGCAAGATGAATTCTTGAGTCCAATAAGGTCTTCTGAGGATGAGTGCCTAAGTCAGCCTGATCTTAAGTTCATCAAATACTTTTTATTGCCTACTGGTCTATTGGAACTTAATATCCTTCTAATTGAGTTCATAAATTGGATCTGCAATATTAGAGAATTCTCTAATAAATCTGCAATAGTATGAGGTAAGTTCCATGAAGACTTAGGCTTCAGTGATAGTAGTAGACCTTAGATATGTATACTACTATTGTTTGAATCTTGAGGAGGTTCATATATATTCCATCTCAGTTAATGATATGGCTAAGGTAGGAGATCTTGATTTCTATAAATCTATACTTCTTAGACTTAATATATAGGCTATGCTTCCTTAGCATCTCCATCATCTACTAAATATACTATAGATATTCCTCTAGTATTTTGCTATAGATGATTACATCATCTATATAAACCATTATGCATCTTTTCATATCATAGTGAAAGATTTTATTCATCATTTGCTAGAAGCTTGCTGGTGCATTACACATTTTGAATGATATTCATAAGTAGACATAGGTTCTATCTGGAGTGATAAAGGCTGACTTCTCACATATTACTTTAGTGAGGCCAATTTGATAGAATTCTGAGTATAAATCTAAGATGCTGTAATACTATACTTCATCTTCCAGAGTTATAAGGATGTCACTGATGAGGGGCAGTAGTTGATGATTCTTCTTGGTAACCAGATTGAGCTTTCTGTAATTGTTGTAGAGTCTTAGAGCAAATTCTCCTGACTTGCTTCCTTTTTTTAAGACTAGTATAACTAGTGAAGCCCAAGGGCTGCTAGCTTCTTTGATGATATTAGCTTCTTCCATTTGCTTGATTTCTTCTCTGAGCTATTCATAATGTGGAATTGGCCTCATCTTTTGGTAGATTGGTTCAGTGTCTCTTGTATCTACATCATAATAGTAGTATAGAGTCTTTCTCTTGATGTTCTTGACATCTGTGGCCAGAACATCTTTAAATTCATTGAGTATCTTCTTGACTTCCTTCTTGTGTGAGAATTCATTTCTAATAGTATAGCTATACTTATTTGTAGTTTTCTCCTTCTCATAATTCTGTTCAGTAATCTTGATAGTGGTAAATATCCCTCTTCTTGTGAATCTGAATATCTTTCTTTCTCTCTTTGTTTTCTTCAACTTCTTAACTTCTATAATCTTTGGCTGAAGAACTGGGAAGATTAATATCTGTGCTAGTTAGTTCTTCTTCTTGATTGAAAATAGAATTATAGAGTTGTAGTTCTTAGCAATAAGTAGTATTTCTCTGATATAATCTGAATTAATGACTTCTTCTTTAATAGTAATCTTACTCTTGCTCAGACTACTTCTTGTTTTAAGGATTCTGATATAGTCTTTTGAAATTGTCATCTCTAGACTAGTTGTGAGTAGAGTAGTTATCTGAAGCTTGAGTACAGTTTCTTCTATATAGAAATATTCACTCTAGCTGTATTCTTTGACTTGTATTATGGTAGGACTGTAACAGGGTAGATTTTCTGAATCTTAACCTTGATCTTCTCTTCATCATTACTGTCTTCCAGAAGGGCTAGTGGTTCATCTTCCTTTTCCTTCTCCTTCTCTTCTCTTGTCTATTTCTAAAGAGCTTTCTGTCTTCTTTTATAGTAGATCTTCTTAATTCTACTAGTATACTAGTAGTAATCATTCACATACTCTATATAGTATATCTTGATTCTATGAGGACAGACTACTTATAATACATAACCTTCTATGATCTTCTTGTATCAGTCCTCTTTGCTGATCCATCCAAATTTTTTCTTCCTTTTCTGAGTATTTATTATATAAGTTTTCTCTTGCACACTTTCTTCTTTCTCTATTTTGGAGAGTACTCCATTGTTGACATTGATAGGAATTCTCATCTTTTGGGCATTTAGATTGATTATTGCTCTGGCTTTATAAAGTTATTAATTACTAATAAAGATATCATAGTTAGTTATATTGGTTATAATAATGTCTACTGGGATGGTTACTTTCTCAAACTTGATAGTATGACAGCTGATCCAAATTAGTAACATGAAACAGGGGAATTAGACATTTGATCACAGTACCTGAATCTAATTCCCAATATAGTTTAGCCTTATAAATAGCAGTCATATTCTGCAAAGTGCAGAAACTTTAACATTTGCAAAGATTTAGGAGATGTTAGAATTTTTGCAATCAGCAAAATCTTAACAGATGTTAAAAGATTCAGCACTTGCAAAACGAGCCACCTTATAGCTTTTTTTTTTTTTTTTT
>RBNI01003818.1:0-15135 GCA_003990745.1 Jimgerdemannia flammicorona
TCTGCTCACAAATCCTCATCACCAAACCCTGTCGTCAGTCTCCCTGAGGACCCCAACCCACCCACCACCCAGTCAGCAGATCCCCCAATAGCTCTTCCCATCTTAACACCTTCACTCCCAGCCCCAGCCGCTGTCCCTCCTCAAATACAAAGAGCCAATGACCCGCCAGTCCTACCCATATTGCTAGTACCCACCCTACAGTTAGCCAACTATTGCCCACCCCCCCCACAAGCCGAGACCTCAAATCCTCCCATCTACCTCCCTCTCCCACCAATCTATGCCCTAAACCCAGCCGATCTCCTATCTCAGCCCAAAAGTCCCCCAGAACCTCGCACTCCCCTAGCCAATGTTCTGGTGTCTGTACATAACCCCCAGCTCTTCCAACATCATAACACTCCTCACATTCAAATTGTCCTCCATCCACCAGATACCCTGAACAGAAATTCAGCATGACATTCCTCCTCAACATTCTCCACCATACCACCCAGAACTTGGGGGGAAGCCACCACCATACCTCTGCACTCCAAGACCATACACTGGCCCAGTCCCACTCCTCGCCGATCCCTACCCCCTGCCAGCCACTCGGCCAAAGATCCTGGCCAAGCCTCTGCTGGCACTCTACCCCTTCCCCAATATCAAACGTAGCAAGGGGAGCACCTCCCAGTAGCAATCTATCCCAACGCCACATGTTCGGCCCCCACACTGCCTCCCCCTCATTGCCTTGCCAGCGCAGGCCAATTCGGTGTGCCCCATCAGCCACACCCCACCAAAAGCCCTTAAACCTCAACCACCGGATCCCATTCAGCCCCATCAAAGATAGCAGATCGCTGGAGGACCCCCGAGGAGATGTCCGCATCTCACATACCTTCTGCATCAGAGGTACCCAGCTCCCGCCCCGCAGTTCCACAGCCCGTTTCAACCACCAAGCTCACAAACAGTGCAGCCTCTTAGGAAAGTCCACCAGCCCAAGACTGCCCCTGACTACTGGCCTTGCAAGAGTATCCCAACTGACCTGGGACCTCCTCCCCGCCCAAATCCAATCTCTAGCCATCTTCATCAGCTTCTTCACTACTCATGCTGGGAAGTCAAGATGATACATCACATACCATAGCTTGGGGAACCAGTAAACATTCAAAATCGACACTCGCCCTGCTAGAGAGATATGGCAACCTCCCCATCCTCGAAGGGCCTCCCCCCAAGTGTCCACCCTGCTCTCCCACCACCCTCGTGGCAAGACAGAACCGTATACAGAGAGGAAGATGCCCAAGTACCGCACCACCTCACCAGTAGGGACGATTGTTCCAATGACGTCCCCACCCACCAGCCCATTCCCAAGCACCATTGTCTCACACTTATGCCAGTTGAGCTTTGCTCCCAAGTGGGTCTCATATCATTCCACAGTCTCCTGTAGTGCCTCTACATCGGCCACATCCCCAAGTCCAACCACCATATCATCTGCAAAGGCCACCACCTTCCACACTATACCATATATAGAGAGCCCTGCCACCTTCCGGCAAATCCTATCCATCAAAGGCTCCAGTGAAAGGGCGTAAAGAAGAGGGGACAGTGGATCCCCCTGAGGAACTCCTCTTCCCAAGGAAAACGCCCTCCCACGGTGACCATTACACATCAGAGCTGCCCGACTGCCCTCCAGCAGACTCAACATAGAGGTGCTAAACCTTTGGGGCACTCCAATTCGGTCCAACACCTTGCCCAGCCACACCCACCGCACACAGTCGTAGGCCTTCTCCTGGTCCAAAAAGACCAACCTGCCATCCAGGCCACAGGCCCGGGCCCCTTCAATTACACCATGAACCCATGCAGTCCCATCTCTTATAAGTCTGCCCCCAACAAAGCCCCGCTGCTCCTCCCCCAGCACCTGTTGGGCGACTCGCTGCAGCCTTGCGACAATCACCTTAGTCACCATCTTCCTGTCCATATCCAGAAGCATGATCAGCCTCCAGTTCTTCCAGTCTTCCCTCCTCCCCTTCTCCTTATACAATAAGGCCACCAGCCCAAGATCCTGCTCCCCCACCCACTCACCACCCTGAAGGACATGGTCACAAAGAGCAGCCATCTCCCCCAAAACTCCAGAGACACCAACCATCTTCTTCCAGAAGTCCCATGGCAGGCCATCCTCCCCAGGTGCCGTCCCTAGTTTAGTTGCTGCCAGGACACTCTGAATCTCCTCCCTCTGCACCGGTAAGATCAAGTCCCCCAGTCCGTCTACCTGTGGCGGCCCCCACTCATCCAGCATGTCCACAATCTCTGCTTCATCAGCCCCCCCTTCTCCCTCACTTCACAAGCCCTGCCATCTCTCCTTCAACACCCCTAGGATTTGTTGTGTGTTATGTATCATATCCCCATCTGCATCCAGAATCCCATCCCACCGATGTCGCACTCTCCTGGCTTTGAGAAGTCTTGTTAGGTATCCAGTAGGCCGCTCCCCCTCCTCAAGCCCCTGCCACCATAGTCTAGTAGCCATGCCCCGCATATGGTTCTCCTCCTCTTCCCTCAACACCTGTTGTAACTCCACAACCTCCAATTTCACTCTCTCGATCCTCCAATCCTCCACCCCAACAACAGTAAGCAGATCCACCCAATCTATCTGTAATCTCCTCAGCCTGTTGGAAGCACACCTCGTACGCCTCCTCCGCTGCCTCCCAGCCTCTCTCCCAGCCTCCCCCCAATATACCCTCGCAGCCTCTTTCAATCTCATCCAGCGGACATCCACAGGCAAACCCTCATGCCCCCAGGCCGAAATCTTTGCCTGAATATCCACCATCCATGCCTCCCACAACCCCTTCTCAGCCAGCAGGGAAGGAGTTAAGGCGCCAATGTCTGGGTCCATCTCCACTCCCCCCAAACTGCCCCTGCCCCAAGAGTCCCCAGTGATCAGACCAAGGGCACCACTCAACCTCCAATGTCTTCCAAACATCTGACCCCCAGCACTCTGCCGTCAGAACCCAATCAATCCTCGTGCCCAAGCCATTCACCCAATGTGTATAGACCCTCGCATCCCCCCACTACTTTCTGCCCATATCCCCCAATGAGCTCAGCATCTCCACCTCCTCCCATGCATCCAGACCTCCACTTCTACCTCCAGCACTCCTCCCTCCATCAGTCCTGTCAAGATGCTGATCCCTAACCATATTAAAGTCTCCACCGAGCATATCGACCCCTTCCTCCAAGAGAGTACCCTCCTCCAGCAGCTCCCTTATCCAAGCAATCCTCTCACCCCTAGCCGCAGGGCAGTAGCAGGAGCCCACCTTTACCGATTCCCACCCTGGCCAATGCCAATCTCCCCAGACCAAACGATCACCCCAGCTTCTGACATCCCCCAATTCGCCTCTACCCTTCCTCACCAAAATCGCTACTTTACCAAACCAAGCCGTGGCCCCACCCCATTCTCTAGTCCACTCTACCCGATCGTCCTCATCCTCACATCGAACATCCTGCAGTAAAAAGAGATCAGCCTCCAATTCCTTGAGCCAAGTAAAAATGTTCTTGTGCTGCCCAGAGCCCCGTAGCCCATTCACATTCAAGGAAAAAATGTTGGTTGTACTGTTCATAAGGAATGAATATATAATGTGGCCCCATCCTCTACAAGTCCGCAGTCCACCCCTCCTGCACCAAGTCCAAGTCATGTTCCGCAGCCAGCTCTCTCTCTCCTGCTTCCTGCGCTGCCAATGCTCCCAGCAGTTCTACCATTGCCCCATCCTCATGCTCCTCAAATTCTTCGCGATACTCCAGACAGGCCCCCCGCCAGAGCCGCAAACCATGACACTCTGCCCAGCAGTACACAGCCCACTCACCAGCAACTGCCCCAAGTTCTGCCCTCCTCACCTCATCAACCTCATACCCCTCCTCCTCCAGGAAAATACTCAGAATCTCCACCTTCAGTGCCTCCTCCACTCCATCCCCATGCAGAATCCTTGCCCAATGCTCCTCAGGCATTGCCCGCAAGTCCACTTCTCCCAAAGCTTCAGCCGCCAAATTGTCCATCACCGTGCGCATCCACAACAGGTTCC
Source organism: Jimgerdemannia flammicorona (assembly GCA_003990745.1). Lineage (NCBI taxonomy): Eukaryota > Fungi > Mucoromycota > Endogonomycetes > Endogonales > Endogonaceae > Jimgerdemannia > Jimgerdemannia flammicorona. Next base: position 4,032 of record RBNI01003818.1, read on the forward strand.
CCACCTCCTTCCCTCCCGGGGTCCCTGGCCACCCCGCCTCCAGCATCGTAGTGTCAGCTCCAACACAAGCAGCCTCATCCCACTCCTCCTCAGGAACATCCACCAGCTCATCCTCGCCGACCGCCACTACCTGACCCCCTCGCCCCACATCAGGAACCCCAAAGTGCACCTGCTGGGCCCCCTGCATCTTTGCATCTACTATCGGCCCTCTCTTCCCAACTGGGCCCCTCCTGATAAGTGGGGGGGGGGTGGTATCCAACTCCAGCTCCCACACTTCAAAGGTACCATCCGCAAACGGGTTCTTGCCCTGCGCCCCTCCAGCCCCTGCCTCCTTGGCTGCCACCTCCTCTCCTCCTTTCCCAGCCCAGACACTGGCTTCAGCGCCTCCAGACTCCTCAGTTCCAACCATCACCTTCTTCACCTCTCCTGTCATACTCGCCAACAGCTCCCTCTGCCTCAAGCACCCCTGGGCCCGCTCCCATTGCTTCTTATCCATACGGACACGCTTCCCGCCCACCACTTCGAGATGCGTCGACTCCTCATACAGTTTCCAGGCCTTCGCCCTCCTCTCCACAGCACCCCCCAGCTCCTCCAGTGCCTCCAACAAATCCTCCTCCTTCTCTTCACTCCCTTTCACCCTTGACACCTTGCAGACAAAGGCCCCCCACATCAGCACCAAGGGCCAGTCACTCCCCTTCCCCGTGGCCTCCTTGCCCGCCAGCCGAATCCTGACATCCACATCTCCCGTCCTGATCTCAGTCCCCTCCCATACTTGAAAGCCAATGTCCACTATGTCCCCATACTCCAGCATCACCTCCTCCACCCTCTTCCGCGTCTCCTCCTTAGTCACCATGGGCACCCCCTTCACCTGAAGCTGCACTACCCTGGGGTCCCAATGCAAGCACTGCACCATGGGGACCACCACCTCCCCAACCACAACACCAGTCTTCAGAGCCTCATCCAGTGGACCTGCCTCCTCAAAGCCCACCTCGACCCCTTCCAGACCCTTCAAGAACTTCACCGAAGCCACCCCAGCCACCTGCTTCAAGATAAGCCCCAGAACCATCCTCGCAGTCACCGCCAAGCCCCAGAAGCACAAGGTCACTGCGAACTCCGAGATTGATTTCTTGAGTAATGGGGCCACCGCCAGCCCCATCACACCATCCGCCAGGTCCCCCTTCTGCATCGGGAACTCCTGTCCCCCCTGGCCATCAGCCATCACATCTCTTTTTTTTTCCAGATTCGCTGTCACACCACCATCAGCAGTCCCACCACTACCCCCAGCAGCCCCTCCACTTCCCCCACCTCCTGCCAGCGAAGGCCCAGCACCCCCAGCAACCTCAGCCTTCTGCTTCCCCTTCCCTCCATTCTGATCCCTGCAGTCTCTCATCGGCCAGCCCCCGTTCCTCAGCATATCCACAAAGCTCTGCCCCTGCTGCCCTCCAGCCCCCCCACCAGTGCCACTGCCACTACCTGAGCCACCCTGTCCACTCGAGCCACCGAAAGACCCCATCTCCAGCCCATGCCTCCTCCCAACATACTGCCAGGCGAAAGCCCCAGGTCCACCCGACCTGGTATGCACCTCGGCTTGCTTGCTGCTTGACATTTTCTTAGTATCTTTCTCCAATAAATGACTTGAAAGTATGTTGTGAAAGTGTGTGTAACGTGAATTGTAGTGGAGAAAGATGCATTCTACAGTGTGTCAAGATATTCACCATCAACCCTTCTCACCTCATCAACTACTCCCCTAAACCCAATTACCTCTCTCTCTCAAAAACAAACAGCCAGTATCTAGCCAGCCCCTCCCATATAGCTATAACTTAATCTAAAGTAAGCCACTCATTTCCAGCTCCTCTTACCAATCTATCTCTCAGATCCTCTCATAGACCCCTCACATCAACTCTCCTTCTCACATCACCCAATCTATCTCTAACTATCAACCAAATGGCTCTATGTACCTCACACTCTCCCAGTCAATATTCTAGCATCTGCATATATCCTACTTTCTATCCTACATTATAACACTCCTCATAATCAAAGTTTCTCCCCTCTACAAGATGGCCTTTATGAAAGTTGAGCATGATATTCCTTCTCAGCATATGCCATCAAACCACCCAGAACTTAGATAGCAGCTATCATCATATCTCTATACTCTAGGCCCAGACTCTATTCCAGTCCCACCCCTCTCTAATACCTGCCATCTGCCAGTCACTAGACCATACATCCTGACCTAACCCTCTCTGATACTCAACCCCATCACCAATGTTGAAATCAATTAGGAGAGTACCCTCTAATAACACTTGATCCCATCTCTACATCACCAGGCCCTAAGGCATCTCTCCTTTAGCTTTCTGCTAGTAAAGACCAATATGGTGTATTCCATCAACTACTCTCTACCAGAAGCCCTTATACCACATATGCCCACTGTTCTGAAGCCCAACCAAGGACAGTAGATCTCCTGTAGAACTTCTTGGTGAGAATCTCATCTTCAAGACCTTTTTCATCAGCAGAACCCAGCTACCACCCCTCAGTTCCACAGCTCTCTTCAGCCACCAAGCTCGTAGACAATACAGTCTCTTCGGAAAGTCAACCAGTCCAAGGCCTCCTTTAGCCACTGGCAATGACAAGATTTCCCAACTAATCTGACTCCATTTCCCAGCTGAGATCCAACCCTTTGCAAGCTTCAATAGCATCTTCACCATCCAGGCTAGAAAGTCCAGATAATAAGCTAAATATTATACTTTAGCAGCCAGTAGACTTTCAAAATTGAAACATGATCCACAAATGAGATGTGGTAGCCCTTCCAGCTCCTCAGAGCCTCCTTCCAAATAGCTACTTACTGCTCTCATCAATGTCTTGATAGTACTGACCCATAGACTGAAAGATAGAAAAACAAGTACCACACAGCATCTCTAGCAGGGACAATTGTTTCAATGATATCCCCTCCCACTAGACCATCACCCAATACTATTATTTTGCACTTATACTAGTTGAGGTTAGCCCCAGAGTGTGTCTCATACCACTCCACTATTTCCTAGAGTTCCTTAACATCATCAATCAATCCCAGGTCAACTATTATATTATCTGCAAAGGCTCCAACTTTCTACACAATATCAAATACTGAGAGCCTCTCTACCTTTTGCCAAATCCTGTCCATCAATAGCTCTAAGGATAGTATATACAAAATAGGAGAGAGCAGGTCCCTCTGAAGAACCCCTCTGCCTAGAGGAAATGCTATCCCCTGATGCCCATTGTATATGAGTGCTTCTCTACTCCCTTCTAGTAGGCTGATTATTACTACTTGGAACTGCTGAGAGACACCAATCCTATCCAGCACCTATACCAACCAGACCCACCTGATACAGTCATATGCCTTCTTCTGATCTAGAAAGACTAATCTCCCATCTAGTCTACAGGCTCAAGGCCCTTCAATGATACCATAAACACAAGCTGTACCATCTCTAATGAGCTAGCCCTCCACAAAACCTCATTGCTCCTCACCTAAGACTTGCTGGGCCACCTTCTGCAGTCTTGTGACCACCATCTTGGTAACCAACTTCCTGTCCATATCTAGAAGAATAATAGGCTACCATTTCTTCCAGTCCTCCCTCCTGTCCTTGTCCTTATAAAGCAGCTAAACCAGCCCCAGATCCTGCTCTCCCACTCACTTCTCTGACTGTAATACGAAGTTGCACAGTGCCATCATCTCTCTAAGTATCCCAGGGACTCCCACCATCTTCTTCCAGAAGTCTCAGGGCAGACCATCCTCTCCTAGTGCCATGCCCAGTATAGTTGTGGCAAGAATCTGGCAAAGTGCCACCTCCTGTACTGGCATAACCAAGCTGTCAAGCCCATCTACCTGTGGTGGGTACCAATCCTCCAAAACATATACAATAGTGGCAGCATTGGCCCCACCCTCCTCCTTACTCTACAAACTACTCCATCTCTCCTTCAGCAAGCCTAGAATATCTTGAGGACCATGTAACAGCAACTCAGCAGAATCTAGTTTCCTCTCCCACCTCTGCCTCACTCTCCTCACCCAAAGGATCCTTGAGAGATACTTAGAGAGCCTCTCTCCCTCCTCCAGCCCCTGCCAGTATAGCTATATAGTCAAACCCCACACCTATATCTCCACCTCCTCCCTCAACATCTGTTGTAACTCAGCAATCTCCAGCTTGTCTTGCATCAACCTCCAGTCCTCCACCCCTTCCAGGGCCAAAAGATCTGCCCAATCCTGCTGAAGGCAGATCAATCTAGCAGAGGTCCAGGCCACCCACCTTTTCCTGCTATCCTGCCAGCCTCACTTTAGTAAATCCTAGTAGCCTCCTTCAATCTTACTTATTGAACACTTTCTGGGGCACCCTCATGGACCCAACCCTCTACTTTCTGCCAAATGTCCTCAGCCAAATTGTCTCACAACTCCTTCTTAGGTAATAAAGAGAAATTGAGGTACTGATGTCCAGATCCATCCCCAATTCCCCCAAACTGCTCATGTCCTAACAAGTCCCAATAGTCTTATCACAGATACCACTCAATCTCCAGAGACTTCTCAACATCCAGACCCCAGCAATTGGCTGTTAGCACTCAGTCAATTCTAGTCCCCAGGCTCGCCACCCAATGGATATAGACTCTCCTATCCCCCCACATTGCCCTTCCAGTATCCACCAATGAACTAAGCTGCTCAACCTCCTCTCAGCCCTCCAGACCACTACTCCTACCCTTGGCATTTCTCCCCACATCTGTTCTATCCAACTGTGCCAAGCTAACCATATTGAAGTCTCTTCTAAGTACCTCCACACCTGCCTCTACAAGAACCCCACCATCCAATAGATTATCAATCCACTCTATATGCTAGTCTCTGATTGCATGGCAGTAGCAAGATCTAACCACAATTGACTCATATCCAGATCAATGCCACTCTCCCCAAACTATATGATCTCCCAAGTTCCTGCTTTCAAATATTTCCCCTCACCCTTTCTGTATCAGTAGCCCAACATTGTCATTCCAAACTACTGCTCCACCCCATTCTCTCTTCCACTCCTGTTGATCAATATCCTCCTCACATCACATATCCTATAGAAGAAGAGATCAGCCTCTAATCTCCTTAACTAAGTAAAAATATTATAACACCTCCCAGACCCCCTCAGACCATTCATATTTAACGAGAAAATATTCATTATACTATTCATAGAGAATAATATTGATATAGATGCATTCTCCTCACAACTCCATATCTACTCTCTCTCCAGCCAGATTCAATCTATGTTTGGCAGTAGCCTCAGCCTCCTCAACCTGCTTGGTTTCCAGTACATTCAATAGCTCATCCAACAATACATCATCCTTCAATTCCATCTCCTCTTAGTACTCCATACAAGCCTCTTATCAAATTTCCAATCCATGACTCTATTTCTATCAGAAGTCTGTATACTTCCCAGCTGCTGCCACTCACTCTGCTTCTCTCATAACATCTACCTCATAGCCCTCCTGATCCAGATACACTGCCAGCACCTCCTTTACCAGGGCCTCTATAACCCTATCTCTCTGCATAATTCCTATCCAGTACTCCTCCCTGATAACTTACAGGTCTACATCACCCAACTCCTCTGCTGTCATATTGTTCATCACCCAGTACATCTACTGTAAGTCTCCAATCTCCTTGCCTCCAGAAGTTGCTTGTCAGCTGGTCCCAAGCATCACAGAGTCTGCCCCAGTACTTGCAGTCTCATCCCATTCCTACTCAGATATATCCACCAGCATCTCCTCCCCAACCTCAACCACCTGCTTCCCACTTGCTACCTCAGGCACTCCAAATCTAATATAACAAGTCCCCACCATCTCCACATCCTCACCAGCCATAGGCCAGATGCCCCAATCCTTCCTTCCCACATCCTCATTCTCCTCCCATAACTCAAGCATACCATTATTATAGAATGCCTTATCCCTCTCCTCCTAGTCTCTGCTCATATGCTTCAGTATCCTCTCAATCACCACCCCTGTCCATATGTTCTCCTTAGCTTCCCCAGCCTCCTTTTTCAAGCTTGTCTTCTCCTTCTCCTTCTCCTTCAGGCTTGCTAACAGCTCCTTCTGCCTCTTACACCCCTGAGCCATCTTCAATATATTCTTGTTCACATGAATGCACTTTCTATCCAATACCTCCAAGTGTGTCAATTCCACATAAATCTATCATACCTTAGTCCACTGCTCCACTGCCTCACTGACCTCCTCCAGCACCTCCACCAGGTCCTCCTCCTTCGCCATACTCCCCTTCACTCTCATTATCTTTTAGATAAAGGCTCTCCACATCATTACTACTAGTCAATCCAGTGGCTTGCCAGTAGCCTCCTTCTCTACTAGTCTGAGATGAATATCTACATCCCATATCCTAAAAGATGTCCCCTCCCAGACCTGAAATCTAATATCCACCACTACACCATACTCTGTCATAACTTCCTCAACCCTCTTCCTAATCTCAACTGCCATTATCATGGGTACCCCTTTCACCAAGAGTTGAACCACTCTTGGGTCCTACCTCAAATAGTATATCATAGATATCACCACCTCCCCTACAGTCAACTCTGTCTTCATTGCCTCCTCTAGAGGTCTAGCCTCCTCAAAGCCCATCTTAACCCCCTTCAATCTCTTCAGAAACTTCACTGAAGCTGCCCCAGCCAACTGCTTTAAAATCAAACCCAAAACCATCTTTGCTATTACTGCCAATCCCCTGAAGTACAGCATGACTGCAAACTCTGAAATCAATTTCTTGAGTAACAGAGCCACTACTAGCTCCATTACACTATTGGCCAGATCTCCAGTCCTCTCCAGCCCCTGCAACCCAGTCCCACTATCAGTAGTCACATCTGGATTTTTTTTCCAGATCCCCAGTCACTTTCCAATCAGCAGTCTCACTATATCTCCCAGCCACTGCTCTACTAGCCCTTCCACCTGCCACATGAGAAATTGACCCTTCAGCTCTCACCTTCTTTGACTTTCTCTTGCTACTCTTCCATCCCCCACTAGCTTCAATAGGCTATTCTCCCAACTTCACCTTATCTGTAAAACTCAGCCCCCTCTGTCCTCCTACTTCTGAATCAAACCAGCCACCACTGCTCAACTCATCCTAGCCTCCAGAATCTCCCAAAGTTTCCATCTCCAGTCCATACCCTCTTCTGTCATGTTGCCAGTTGAAGGCCCCAGGTCTACCCAATCCAGTATGCATATCAGCTTGCTTACTTATTGCTATGTCCTTAGTAGCTTTCTTCAATAAATGATTCTAAAGTATGTTTCAAAGTTTGTGTGACATGAATATTAGTAGAGAAAGTTGTCAGATTTGCTGTCAGTATACTTTTGGTAGATTACAGCTCTATATATTGTAGGGTTATAATAAGCTAGCCATTGTTCTTTATTTCACTTATACTCAGGAAGTGGGGTTATTGGTTCTATCTCAAGAATTGTCTGGAGATATATATTATATTTTTCAGTCTCTGCATTATAGTTGAAGTAGTCAGATATGAATGCAAATTAGTACTTATGTCAGTGGTCATTATTCTAGAAGATCTTATATATAGTTAAGAACTGTTATAAGTTCATTAGCAACTTTGACAAAGCGATCAAAGTTGGCAGAGAACCTTAGCTAGAGGTCATGTCAATATCAGAGGGATTATTGTCTTCTGCTGTATTATTTTCAAACTAAATTATATTATAGATATCCTTTATAGCATATCCAATATAGAATATTTGTAGGATATATTCATCTGGATATAAGAAGGGTCTGTCTATAGTTTGGACATACTTGTTATATATAGTTAAGTTCTTATATCATATTTTCAATTTAATCATAGATCAAAGTGATAACCATTTTAGTGAATTAACTTAGAGGTAGAGAATAAAGGTACTGAACTTATAAAAGTGTTCTCAGTATTTGTTGGTGATAAGTTTCTGGTATTGAGATATTTTAGTAATATCTGTATTATGGTAGTAGTTAACAATATCTTCTAGGAGATGACTGATCTAGTAGTAGCTTGAGATTTGTTAAATTTGGAGGATCTTGCTAAGTATGTTGAGAGTATTCTATCAGACTTCTACAAAATAAAAGGGTGCTAGACTTGGATATTTATGAGGAGCATGGATACTATGGCTCAGTTGACAATGATATTCCAAATGTCAGTATGGATATGATTGTAGATTTCAGTGGTCATATTTGGTATATGTTTGAAAGTTTATAGTTATAGTTTTGGTTTATTGTAGGTCTTTATTTTGACATACTGTGTATTCAGTATATATGCTTTCAGTTCTAATTGGTAAGGTTCTATTTTTGTATATCTTATATTCCATGACTTCAAGTTAACTCAACTTCATAATTTGTGACTTTAGTTTAACTTAGCTTTATAATCTTATATTTGATTTCTGAATTTGTTCTGAGGTAATGTATAATTTCTATGACTTGGTGGTTGTGTACTTATAACTCTCCACTTCATATTTTTCAATGTCCTTATCAAGGGCTTTTAATTTGGTCTAGTGTTGTTATACCAATTAGATGGTAAAAAGTCTGATAATGTTCTTTTTTCTCAGAAAATGACATACTTATAATACAGTTACCTAATATATTGAATTCATATATTAAAGAGTTATATGTTCCAGAAGTAATTCTGATGTTATTTACTGCTGAAGAATTTTCTCTAAGGAATCTTCTTAAATATCTATACTTTGTTTTTCACTAGTGGAATGGGGAGAATAGGCTGACTTTTGGTTTTGCTATTTTTTAGAGGGTGGGTATTTCTTTGTCTTAATTTGCTGAGTTCTTAATTTTATTTATAATAATTATAAAAGTACTTTTAATAATGTTTTGGAGGAGTAGTATATATATAGATGTTTAAAGAATCATATTCTTAAACTAAGTCAGTGGCATTCTGGAGGTTTGTTCTGAATTCTTATATAGCATCATAGATTGGATAATCTTTCTATATAATAAGATATTCTGGATGGTTCTGGTGACTATATTTGTTGAGAATTTATACAACTTCATATTTCTCTTAGTTATTAATAATAATAGGTACTGGTGGTTTTATAGTTCTATGTAGGAATAGTTTATTGTTGTTTTTATTATATCACTTGAGATGTTGAATATGGAAGACTGGGTGGATCTTGATAGTATCTAGTAGTGCTAATTTGTAAGATATTGGCAAGACTTGTGCAATGACTTTGAAAGGTCTGATAAACTTACTGTTCAGCTTTATAGAGATTTTATGCTTGATGTAGAGTTGTAAAGACAGACCAAACAGTTGGCTCCATGTCTAAGCCACCAGGATGTTGAGCTTCTCAAGTTTTGGGGGCCACAAATATAGGCTCCAAGGAGCACTGACAGGTATACCTCATCCCTTAGGTATAGGAGTCTGACCTGGTCTTTTTGGCATAGCTATAGCTTCTAGTTTCAGCAAGTTACAAGGATTTTAAGAATTTCGGGGCAAGATGGGCAAAATGACATAGGCAAGACAGGCAAGATGGGTAACATAGGTAACATGGGCAACACGGGCAAGACAGGCAAGATGGACAAGATGGCAAGACGGGCGACATGGGCAAGACAGGCAAAACTAGCAAAACAATACAGGCAAGACAGGCAAGATGGGCAAGATAGGCAAAACGGGCAAAATGGGCAAGATGGGTAACATGGGCAAGATGGCAAGATGGGTGACATGGGCAAAATGGGTAACATGGGCAAGATGGGCAAAATGGACAAAACGACACAGGCAAGACTGGCAAAATGGGCAAGATGGGCAACACAGGCAAGACAGCAAGACAGGCGACATGGGCAAGATGGGCAAAATAGGCAAAACGACAGGGCAAAATGGGCAAGAAGGGCAATATGGGCAAGACAAGATAGGCGACATGAGCAAGATGGGCAAAAGAGGCAAAACGACAGGCAAGACAGGCAAGATGGGCAAGATGGGCAAGATGGGCAAGATGGGCAAGACAGGTAACACAGGCAAGATGGGCAAGATGGGCAAGATGACAAGATAGGCAACATTGGCAAGATGGGCAAAATGGGCAAAACGACACAGGCAAGACGGGCAAGACGGGCAAGACAGGCAAGATGGGTAATACGGATAACATGGGCAACATGGGCAAAATGGGCAAGATGGGCAAAATGGGCAAGATGGGTGACATGGGCAAGATGGGCAAAACAAGCAAAACGACATAGGCAAGATGGGCAAAACAGGCAAAACAGGCAAAATGGGCAACACGGGCAAAACAGGCAAGATGGGCAAAATGGGCAAAACGAGCAAGATGGGCAAAACAGGCAAAATGGTCAAGATGGGCAATACAGGTAAGATGGAAAGATGGGCATCATGGGCAAGACAGGCAAAATGTGCAAAATGACATAGGCAAGACTGGCAAAATGGGCAAGATGGGCAACACGGGCAAGACAAGATGGACGACATGGGCAAGACAGGCAAAACAGGCAACACAACAGGCAAGATGGGCAAGATGGGCAAGATGGGCAGGATGGGTAACACAGGCAAGATGGGCAAGATGGGCAAGATGGTAAGACAGGTGACATGGGCAAGACGGGCAAGATGGGCAAGATGGGCAAGATGGGCAAGATGGGTAATATGGGCATAATGGGCAAGATTGACAAGATGGCAAGTCAGGTGATATGGGCAAGACAGGCAAAACGGGCAAAACGACATGGGCAAGACGCAGGTAACACAGGCAAGATGGGCAAGATGGGCAAGATGGCAAGACGGGCAACATGGGCAAGATGGGCAAAATGGGAAAAATGACATGGGCAACCAGACAACCAGGTAAGACGGGCAAGATGGGTAAGATAGGGAGACACTAATAGGGGTAGGCCAGGTGCACTAGATGCCAAGTACTTGAGATGGTTGGGGCTCACAACCCATACCCACTCTTGGGTGGGGCAGACTAGGTAGGAGGATCTAGTTACTTGGGCAGTGAGGTCGCAACTCACATCCTAAAGGTGCTTAGATTGTTATTGGTTTGGAAATTATAGTGTGAGAGTAGGGTGGGGTGAGATGCAGAATGTGGCTACTGGTATGGCATGAGGATTTTAGATAGTTAATAAATGGGGCTCTGGCCTATAGAGGAA
>RBNI01003819.1:0-15133 GCA_003990745.1 Jimgerdemannia flammicorona
GTGTGGGGGGGGGGGGGGGGGAGGCTTGTACGGTCTTAGGGGGCTCATGCGATTCGGTATATACTAGTCTGCGTTGTTCCGTTATGTAGAGGTAGAGGAGGGCCTGACTAACAATCTAGAATAGTTCAAAATAAAATGCTCGGAAGGCAAAATCGCGTTCAAAAGGAAATTTTCTACAGGGCAACGTAGCCCGAGAGTGCGAATGTGGTGGCGTGACTATAAGGGCACGTGCTCCAAAAATCGACGCATCCTAAATCGAGCTTTGTGGAACGATGACTGGAACATTCGCCAAGCGTAGAGCTGTTTCAGCTTACATATCTTATAGTATTAGCCAGAAAGTCTGTATAAATAGCTGGTATTCGTCGTTGACAATAAAGACCAGTGATACGCGCACTCAGGCAAGGAACAAATTATCTAAAGAATCCGCTGGACAATTTCAGGTTGCAGACCACCCCTTTATGAGCACTTAGTTTTTGTGGAACCTCTGTGTCGTGACTTGATTTTCTCGTGACTTTGAGAAGTTGGCCCTTTATGATTTATCCATGAGACTTTGACAGGCCTGGGTCGCCAAATAATATTTGTGTTGATTGTTTGTATTGCCAGCCTAAGACGTAGGTAGCATAGCTGCAATTTTGCGGTCAAACTACACTGAAACCATATCTGCACAGGCTATGCAGGGATGGGATGTTTGGGCCATCGAACATGATCAATGTCATGGGAGAATTTGTATTTGTGTCGGTGACGTCACCAACCAGCCCAAGACATTCCGTCCTTGGCATACCCTTACGCTACCCCCCTCTCTTCCACCCACCCATCACTGCTCTCTTCCTTTCACCCACCCCTCACACATACACAATCCACCATGGTTCACCCCGCCATTATCGGCAGCATAATCGCCATGGCCGTCGTCGGCACCATCGCTGTCATTATCCTGCTGGAGGAGCGCAACCGTCCCTACGAGGAGCCTATCCACGCCAATAGCCAGCGCGGCCAACGCAGGGGTAGCGCCCGGGGCCTGGAAGACGAGTTTGAGCTTAACGGGAAACAAAATATGAAAAAAAAGGACGCCGGTAGCGGAGACGAGAGCGACGACGATGACGACGACCGTCAGGGCTCCCGCAATGGACAAAGCTCGAGAGATAAACTTTGGGAGAAATTTGGGATCAGGAAGAGGAGGGGGAAGAGCCTTGTGTTGGATATGGAGGAAGTTGGAACGTCTCCCGTGCGGGATACGGTGGGTATATGTTTCTCCCTTTGTTGCGTTTTTTTCTTCTCTCATTTCTGGTTGCCGCCTTTGTGTGGGAGGTCTTTGTGACTGTTTTAGGAGTGGCACAATCATTGTTAGCTGCTATTAAAACAAAACAAAAAACGCACTTACAGTTTAACCTACCTACCTTACTCTCTTACTTCTCAGGACGCCCGTGAATCCGAGCTCCAAGAACGCCTCTCCTACATGACGGCCATGGAGCAAGAGATCGAGCGCAAGAAGCAATTCCTTGTCCACGAGCAAGCCCTGCTGATCAAGCAAGAGGACGACCTCCGCGCCCGTCGCGAAAAGCTCCAGACCCTAGGGAACACCATCACGGGACTGCCGACCGACTCTCCACTCATGACTTCACCTACCTACCTCGCAGACGAGGACGAGACAACATCCGCTTCTGCCTCCGCCGCTTCTGCCTCCACCGTTATCCTCCCTGGCATAGGCCTAGGCATCGTGAACGAATCCGCGGTCGCCTCGCCACCGCACCCCCTCGATGCCCGTACTCCGGGCTTCTCAACTCCAACCACTTCAGCCGCAGGCTCGACAACGCTCTCGCCGCCCCCACAGCACAGCACCCCACTGATGGGCCCGTTGTATTCGCAAACCCGCCTACGCGTTCCCAGTGACGTATCTGGGCATTCGTCCGCCGGCAGCTGGTCCGACATTGGGTTCGGGCTCGTCACGCCTGATCCGCTCCTTGGCGGGGCCACGCCGTCCATTGATGGGACTACGCTATCTGTGGGTGGATTTGAGGATGAGGGGTCGGTCAGGGGTTCTATCGTGTCAGAAGTATTGGGGTCGCCGTCGCTCGGGGGGTCCGAAGTCGGGTTGGAAGGGAGCGAGGATTTTGTCGAGATTGAGGAGGAAGAGCTCATTGAAAGGGCGAGGTGGCGTTAGGTCGTAAATGGTGATGTGGTGTGGTTGGAAAGGAGATGAAGCGAGTAGAGGCTGGCTAGGAAGCTAGAGGGGGTTGCTTGTAAAGTTTCGCTTTTTTTTTTTTTTTTTTTTTTTTTTTTCCCTTGCTCTTCGGAGCTCGAGACTCACCGCGTCCCTGTGCTCCGGCACGCTGTTTCGCTGGTCGGCCCGTGCCTCTACAAACGATATACAAATCCATATATATCTGCTTGGTTGATATGGAAATTCTTTTCTTCACATTTATATGTTTCTCTGCCCCTGTTTTTTGTCACCGCTTCAGTTTCCCGCTATTTTTTCTGTTTGTTCGCTGTGAACGTAGCTTAAGGTACTGCGTAATATATGTAGGCCAATCTATGAGTTGTCACGACTAGGGTTCCCAAGTTCGTCCATTGTTTCGTGATGGGGGTTTGTGAGGGCGGAGAGTGCTGGGGATGTTTGATGTTCCATGTTGGTATCCTGTTCATGAAACACACACGTTTCCCGGTTGGGTGGCAGAAAGCGGATGTCGCGAGTAGACATCTATCCAAGTACTCGTTCATCCTTGACTGACGGCGGCTCGTTCGTAAGTTCCGAGCTCAGGGTTCTAGCGATCACGAAAGTTGGGCACAGGGACACCGAGTGCATCCCTAGACGTTCAACTGGTTCTAATACCAATTCTACGCATCGATTTTTTGTTTCTCCGTGCGAAAACATGTCTCGTTCTGCCACCCAAGCATACAGCATTAATCACTCGAGGTTGCGATAAAGCCTATCAATCTCATTTTTAAAGCTGGAGCGTCCGGTGTTCTCAGTACAATGGTTTCGTGTCGTTGACAAACTATTAACAACGGATATGCCACTTGATCCTTGCCAAAAGGTATGAGAGAATTGAGATTTCGCCGAAGGTGTTGGTGACTTTCTTCGAATTAGGAGTCGCCCAAGTGGAGCGGTCAGTTATTGCTACTTATCTCCAACCTTTCGATGAATATGTTTCGGCTTTGTTGGATACCAGCAAAAGCTATTTGTTCTCTCTTTTTTTTTTTTTTTTTTTTTTTTTTAAAAAAAAAAAAAAAAAAGAACATGGACGAGGCACTATTTGCACAAAGCGGGTTTTTACTGATTGAACCCACATTTCATGTTTCTTCATATTCGACTCACCATGCTTTCGGGACAGAAATCCGACGGATACGCGCCATATGCAAGAATTTTTTGTTCACTCACTTCTCTACCAACTATGATTAAACAACTAGATCCCCGCGTCATTGGATACTACATCGCAAACCATAGGCTTATCGTACTAAACCCGGCATCGAAATTCTGTTTCGGATATATTCACCACTCTAGGATCCCAGATTCAAGTTTCATATACGAATTCTCTTTCGGTTCGTCAGTGCGATTCTTACACGCCCTTCGTCTGTTTGACAAAAAAAAACAAAAAACATGCGCCCGATCTTCAGAATAATTTGATTAATCAATATCAGCTAACATAGCATCTGGACATCTAATTCGATTAATCAATATCAGCCAACATAGCATCTGGACATCTGGTTAATGACGAGAATAGATGAACTAGTGAAGTGACACCATTTTTATATCATAATTATGTACTTCCCGCACAGGACGCTCCACAATGCTGTTGCTCTTTTTTTTTTTTTTTTTTTTTTTTTTTTTTTTTTTTTTTTTTTTTTTTTGTGAACGTTTAGGTATATACATAACAGGGATTCTTTCCACAGCCGTAATCGCACCTTAATAATCCTAAACAAACTCCTTTATTTCTCTCGCTTTTATGAACATGATTGACAGCGGTCTTAGCCTCAAGGTCGATATCACTTCCATTTGGAAGGACTCAACCTATCACGATGTGACTATCGTCTGCGCAGATGGTGTCGAGATAGGAGCACGCCATGCCATACTGGCTCCAAGGTTTGTCGGATTTCGATCCTTCTATGTGTCCGTCGTTTTTCACGACACTTTCCACACACCTGATTTCATATGATCTTTTAAAAAAGATGCTCAGTTTTAAGCGATACTATACGGAAACATGCGAGAGGGTTCCTTTCATCGCGTTGCCTTTAACAACATCACCTCGCGGTGTTCAACATCGTCCTAGGCTTCATTCACACCGAAGCCATCAACAATACAGTCATTTCAATCGTGATAGGAATATAACGCGCAGCAAGTTTTCTCCTCCTCCCCAAACTCATGGAGATGGTGCTGGAGCGCGTGCACGACCACGTTAACCTTGGTGTCGTTTCAACGAAGCTGTCGCGGAGCGAAACCGACAAAGACCTCTGCGCCCATAAACTTGCCATCGGCGAGCTGACTAATCTCTCCGAAGAGGCCCTCGAGCTACTTCCAACCCTTGCCACGCCCGAGAACGACCTATTGTTGTGCGTCTTCGACTGGGTCTGGGCACGCAACGAGAACGCACCGTCGGCTTCGGAGCGCCATGCTGTTTTGCATGACATCAATGATATGGTTGCGGGGTGCGACGGCACGGTCAGACTAGGAGATGATGCGTCGCACGCCTTGCTATTCAAAATTATGAGCCATTTTGACCTCACGCTCATCTGCCCGCATCGACTCAAGATCCTCACGGAGGCAGTCAACACGTTTGCAGAGATATCTCCACACTCCATGGCGTTTTTGCAAGAACACCGTATACCCTGCCGAGCATCCGTCTACACGTCGCGGAAAGGTGCGTCACAATGCCAATCTCCAGTGGGATGGATCGAAGATTGGTTCACAAGTGGTCATTTCAGAAGACGGCCAGGTTATGGAGCTTCCATTAGACGTTTCGGCACGAACAGCTCAGCTTTCCGTCCCCGGGGCGAAAGTTTACAACCATATATGCGAGTGGGACATTGTCGTTGAACCCGTTGGCACTATGAGTTTTTGAGGGATTGGACTCGTTGAAGAGAAATTCACACATTTTGATGGTTACATGGCAGATTGGCCGTATGTATGGGCTTTCGAATCCTCCAAAAACTACCAACGTAAATTTGACGAAACAAAATGTTGCCATTATGGAAAACGTATTGAAAATGGCGATGCTATAACCTTGCATTGAAACCTACGTAACCACACCTGTGCCATTTCGATAAATGGATTCAATTAGAGACAGCCTGGAGCATTATCCCCAACATGGTGTATCCTTAAGTAGGGGATATAAATATCGATACTAAATGATGAGGTCATGGATGGTCCATCTGCTCTTGGCTTAGTAAAATAAACACATGAATACCGTCATCATCCGTACCAAAGCCTATGTTGTATTATCGTGAGCTGTATATATTGTAACCATAGCAATTAATTAATGACTCGTGTCTACTATCTTTAATTAGCGTTGTTGAGAAACGTCAATCCAATGGAACATTCTGAAGGCAGCTGATAGCTAAACCAAGACTAGTGTCTCCAATAATCGTTAGATTGTAAAAATCCGGTTTGGATATATTCTTCTAGATGGAGTTGTAACAAACACTGATCGTCAAATTCATGGGTAACGAATGTAGGAGCACGTATTCCTAATTTGATCATTATATCACATGGACTACCCACGGGAACAATGTAAATCGACCTGCGGCGCTAAGCGTTAAAGCGTGGCATCGCCGTGCGATGCGTTGCGTCGGACGCTCCACAGTGCACTTTTCTTTCTATGTGCTGGGTCGACGATGTAGACGTCTCAACCGTTTTTCACATACAAATGTGTGTTCAATAAATAAGTCTATGCGACAGGTTTCTATTGTCGATCGAAGCACTAACCTTACCAACACTGCGCCACGATTTGTATGTATTTACAGAGACATTATTCCGCAGCCGAAATCCCAACCTTCCCATTATTTCTCTCGCTTTTACAAACATGGTCGAGCACTACGACAGCGGTTTTAGCCTCAGGGACGACATCTCCTCCATTTGGAAGGACCCAACCTACCACGATGTGACTATCGTCTGCGTTGACGGTGTCGAGCTAGGCGCGTGCCGTGCCGTACTGGCTTCAAGGTTTGCCCGAATTCAGATTCTCTTACAAAGTTTAATTGTGTCCGCCTTTTTTGATGACACTTTCCACACCTGATTTTATAAAAGATGCCCAGTCTTCAAGGTTATGCTGTACGGAAATATGCGAGAGGGTTCGTTTCATCGCGTCGTCCTCAAAGACATCACCTCCGCGGTGCTCAACATTGTCCTCGAGTTCATTTACACCGAAGCCATCGACAATACTGTCAACATTTCCGTCGCGGTAGGAATATATCGCGCAGCAAGCTTTCTCCTCCTCCCCAAGCTCATGAAGATGGTGCTGGAAAAGGCGCACGACCCCGCTGATTTTGGTGTCACCTCATCGCTTCTCAACGAAGCCGTCACCGCCATCCCCTGGAGCGAAGCCAACAAGGACCTCTACAACGTGCTCCTCAACCCATTTCGCACTCAGGAGCTCGCCATCGGCGAGCTGACGGATCTGTCCGAAGAAGCCCTCGAGTTGCTCCTCACCGAGGGATCGACCCTTGCCACGCCCGAGCACGACTTATTGTTGTGCGTCGTCGACTGGGTTTGGGCACGTAACAATAACGCGCCGTCAGCTTCGGAGCGCCGTTCTGTTCTGCACGACATCAACGAGATGGCTGCGGGGTGCGAAGAAACTGTCCGGCTGGGAGACGGAGCGTCGCGCGCCTTGCTTCTCAAAATGATAAGTCACTTTGACCTTACGCTCGTCTGTCCGCATCGACTCAAGACCCTCGTGGAAGCAGTCGACACGTTTGCGGAAACCTCTCCTCACTACATGGCGTTTTGCCACCACGCCTGCAAGAACACCGTATGTCCTACAGGTCATCCTTCCGCAAGTCGCGGAAGGGCGCGTCACAATGCCTATCTCCAGTGGGATGGATCGAAAATCGGCTCTCAAGTGGTCGTTTCGGGAGATGGCCAGGTTGTGGAGCTTCCGTCAAGAGGTTCGATACAGACCGCACGACTTTCTGTTCCCGGCACGAAGGTTCACAACGATTTGTGCGAATGGGACATTGTCGTTGAATCACTTGGCACCCAAGGCGCCTGTGTGATTGGGCTCGTTGGAGAGGAATTCACATATTTTGATAGTTACATGACCAACCAGCCGTATACATGGGGTTTTCAATCCTACAACAATGGCCATCGTACTTTTAATGGAAGAAGCTCTCATGTTTATGGCAGCCACATTCAAAATGGCGATGTCATAACCTTGCATTTAAATATAAATGATCACAGCTGTGCCCTTTCGATCAACGGAATCAATTACGGGACAGCCTGGACCAATCTTCCCGAAAAGGTGTACCCTGCTGTGACCTTATGCCATCTTTGCAAGTATCGGATAAAAGATCGCAGAGACCGAATAATAAGGTCATGAATGGTCCATCGCTAATACAAATACTGCCATCGTTCTGTATCAAACTGTTTGTAACATATTTATGCACTGTATATATTGTAGCTATAGCAATTATAATCTGTGATATCTTTAGGTAGTGCCGTTGTCTAAACGGCGATTGAATGTTATCAATAAATTTTGCTTCTTCATCACCAACTTTCAGTACCGGTACGCGGTACCATATACACAAGTACATGTATAGCAAAGTGTGACATGCATGCGATGTTGCTTTATGATATTCATCGTCATATTCGAGCTCGCAGCTGTGATTTTACATTCCAGAATCAGGGACGTCAAACTCCAATGGTACATTCCATAAGCGCTGAAGGCGCCCTGGCTGGGCCTTAACCAAGATTAGCATTTCCAGCGAACAATTGAGAAGTCGAAACTCTGTGTTGGATATATTTTATTAGACGGAGTTGATAATTTCGTGCATAATTATATGGCAATAATAAACACTGATCTTCAATCAATACAGTGGCGAAATTTCTCGGCAGGGCGTAGACATTCCAGGGAACACACAAACTGGTGAAACGTTGCGTTTTTATAACTTATCAACTGTCCGTGCAAATAAAATACTGCGCTGACGACGATTCACCCATCGTAACGCAAAGCTGCGCCACGATTCAGATATATACCGAAATTACACCTCACTGTTCCTTTATTTTTCTCGCTTTATAAACATGGCCGAGCATTCCGACAGCGGTCTTAATCTCAGAGACGACATCGCCGCCATCTGGAAGGACTCAACCTACCACGATGTGACCATCGTCTGCGCTGATGGTGTCGAGCTAGGCGCGTGCCGTGTCGTACTGGCTTCAAGGTTTGTCCGATTTCGATTCTCTTACTTTCCACACACCTAATTTCATGCGGTCTCTTAAAAGATGCCCATTATTTAAGGCGATACTGTATGGAGATATGCGAGATGCTTCCTCGCGTCGTCCTCAACGATATCACCTCTGCGGTACTCAACATTGTCCTCGGCTTCATTCACACCGAAACCATCGACAACACCGTCAACATTTCCGTCGCAAAGTGTCCTTACGCGTAAAATGTCCAAATAACTGCGAAAAGAAACCCAACTTAATCAAAGGGAGAGAAAAGAAAAGAAGGACGAGAACACGGCGCAACATGGGTTTGGCTTGTATGAAGCGTAAAAACGCTTCCAAGGCCCGCCATTCGTGCTTCTGCGCGAAGAGGCCGAGCATTTATATTTTGACAGGGGAATGGGCGGGAGGGATGCGTAAAAGGATTACAATTGCTACAGCTTAACTGGCGAAGCACCCAACTTGGATGTAGATAGATCCAGCGGGGCAAGCGACGTATATAGGTAACTGTGCGGTACTACTCTGAGACGGGTACTAAACTAAAAGACAGGTGCTAAACTAAAACTAGCGCTAACATTTAAATTGAACGGGTGCGAAACGAAACAGGTACTGAAACTGGTGCTAGCATTTAAATTGCAACGGGGCGAAACTGGCGTAAACTGAGACTTATGCCATCTTAAGATGCTTAGGTTGCGAGGAAACTAATTTGCGCAACTGCATGAATGTCCGCGGTTCGGCCACTTTGCCGAAGTTTGAACTACGTTCATAACTATATTGGTGGGTACATATTGCGCAGCAAGCTTTCCACTCCTTCCAAAGCTCATGAAGATGGCGCTGGAACGCACGCACGACCTCGCTGATTTTGGTGTCGCCTCATCGCTTCTCAACGAAGCTGTCGCCGCCATCCCCTGGAGCGAAGCCAACAAAAACCTCTACGACGCGCTTCTCAATCCCTTCTGCGCTCACAATATCGCCATCGGTGAGCTAACTGATCTCTCCGAAGAGGCCCTCGAGGTGCTCCTCACCAAGGCAGCGACCCTTGTCACTCCCGAGCACGACCTATTGTTGGGCGTCGTCGACTGGATCTGGGCACATAGCGAGAACGCGCCGTCGGCTTCGAAGCGCCGTTCTGTTCTGCATGACATCAACAACATGGTTACGGGACGATACTGTCCGGTTGGGAGATGGAGCGTCGCGCGCCTTGCTGCTTAAAATGACGAATCACTCTGACTTCACGCTCATCTGTCCGCATCGACTCAAAGTCCTCACAGACGCAGTCGACACGTTTGCGGAGACCTCTCATACTACATGGCGTTTTCCCACCACGATTGCAAGAACACCGTATGTCCTACGGGTCATCCTTTCGAAAGTCGCGGAATGGCAAATCACAATGGCAGTCTCCAGTGGGATCGATCGAAAATCGGTTCTCAAGTGATCGTCTCGGAAGATGGCCAGGTTGTGGAGTTTCCATGGGGAACTTCGATATTGACATAACAGACTGCACGGCTTTCTGTCTCCGGGATGAAGGTTCACAACGGTTTATGCGATTGGGACATTGTCGTTGAATCCATTGAACTTAATGATGGGGGTCGTTGGAGAGGAATTCAGATATTTTGATAGATCCATGGCAACGAAGCCATATGGATGGACCCTGCTCCGATACCAACGACCAATATACGATGGTTGAAAGAACCAAAAGTAAATACGACAAAAAAAATTAAAAATGGCGATATCGTAACCTCGCATTTAAACCTAAATGAACATACATGTGCTCTTTCAATCAATGGAATCAATTACGGTACAGCCAGGAGCAATCTCCCCGACAAGGTGTACCCTGCCGTGACCTTATGGTTAGGATCGAAGTATCGGATGGGGGGTTGTCGATGCGGTCAAGAATGGTTCATCTGCTTTTAGCTTAGCAATAGTTATTATTCTGCTTCAAAGTCTACTTTGTAACGTCTTCACATTTTCGCATTGTTCTTTATATTCACCTTAAGTAAGATATTAAAAGTAAATTTCTGCATGTAAGTCTATATACAAGCTCTAATATATGCAATTCAGAACCTGGATCGAAATTCAGCGCACACTCCACGCAGCACAAACTACTCCGATCCATTAAGTGCTGAAGGCGGGGCCGAATTACTAGCCAAAACCCAAAACTAGCATCTCTAATGAACATTTGAATAGTAGAAATACCGTTTTGGATATTGCACTACAATTTGGTAATTGTAATCTCGAGGCGTGGCATCCCGATACGATGCGTTGAGTTGGATGGTCCACAATGCACTTGCTGGAACAATGATGTAAACATTTCGACATTTGCACATACGAAGGAGCTTGCCGCCGAATTGGCTTCTCAACGATTTAATTAGATATAAAAACAAGAAATTCTTACTGTAGTCGAAATCACGTCTCAGCCTAAGCAGACCTCTTTATTTCACTCGCTTTTATGAACACGGTCGAGCAATCCGACAGCGGTCTTAGTCTCAAGGACGACATCGCTTCCATCTGGAAGGACGCAACTTACCACGATGTGACCATTGTCTGCGCTGACGGTGTCGAGGCCGTGCCGTACTGGCTTCAAGGTTTGTTCAATTACACAGTTGTGTTCGTCGTTTTTCGTGCACCTTTTCCATGCCTGATTTTATGTGGTTACTTAAAAGATGCCCAGTCTTCAAGGCGATGTTATATGGAAACATGCAAGAGGGCTCCTCTCAGCGCGTTGCCCTCAATGATATCACCTTCACGGTGCTCAACATTGTGCTCGGCTTCACTCACACCGAAACCATCGATAACGCCGTCAACATTTCCATCGCGGTAGGAATATACCGCGCAGCAAACTTTCTCCTCCTCCCCAAGCTCATGAAAATGGTGTTGAAATATCTTAGTTATAGTATGTGGTGGCGCAGCCGCAGCCTGACTACGTCATCATGTAAACGTCATCAATACGCTCTGCGAAAATGGCGGCTTTTAGCTTCGGTCACTTTGACAATATAAACCTTGTCAAAGCTGCGCCACGATTTAGATATAAAAACAAAGGAACTCTTTCCGCAGCCGAAACCACACCTCAACCTCAACCTTCCCAAACAAAACTCTTTATTTCTCTCACTTTTATGAACATGGTCGAGCAATCAGAGAGCGGTCTTAACCTCAAGGACGACATCGCTTCCATCTGGAAGGACTCAACCTACCACGACGTGACCATCGTCTGCGCCGACGGCGTCGAGCTGGGCGCATGCCGTGCTGTGCTAGCTTCAAGGTTTGTCCGATTTTGATAATTTTATACAGTTTAGTTGTGTCATCGTTTTCGATACTTTTCATACATCTGATTTTATATGTTCTCTTAAAAGATGCCCAGTTTTTAAGGCGATGCTGTACGGAAACATGCACGAGGGTTCCTCTCAACGCGTCGTCCTCAACGATATCACCTCTGCGGTATTCAACATCGTCCTCGGTTTCATTCACACTGAAACCATCGACAACGCTGTCAACATTTCCATCGCGGTAGGAATATATCGCGCAGCAAACTTTCTCTTCCTCCCCAAGCTCATGAAAATGGTACTGGAGCGAGCGCACGACCTTGCTGATTTTGGTGTTGCCTCATCGCTTCTCAACGAAGCCGTCGCCGCTATCCCCTGGAGCGAAGCCAACAAGGACCTCTACGACGTGCTCTTCAACCCCTTCCGCTCTCACAAGCTCGCCATAGGTGAGCTGACTGATCTCTCCGAAGAGGCCCTCGAGCTGCTCCTCACCGAGGCAATGCCCCTTTCCACATCCGAGCACGAATTATTGCTGTGCGTCGTCGACTGGGTTTGGGGACGCAACGATAACGCGCCGTCGGCTTCGGAGCGCCATGCAGTTCTCCATGACATTAACGATATGGTTACGGGGTGCGACGGGACGATCCGGCTTGGAGATGGTGCGTCGCGCGCTTTGCTGCTCAAAATGATGAGCCACTTTGACCTCACACTCGTCTGCCCACATCGACTCAAGACCCTCGCGGAAGCAGCCGACACGTTTGCGGAAACCTCTCCACACTACATGGCATTTTGCCATCACGCCTGCAAGAACACCGTATGCCCTACAGGGCACCCGTCTGCAAATCGCGGAAAGGCGCGTCACAATGTCAATCTTCAGTGGGATCGAACTAAAATCGGCTCTCAAGTGGTTGTTTCGGAAGATGGCCAGGTTGTGGAGCTTCCATCGGGGAGATACAATTATAGCACAGCACGGCTTTCCGCTCCCGGGACGATGGTTCACAATGAGCTATGCGAATGGGACATTGTTGTTGAATTCATTGGATCGCAAGTCTGTGAGATCGGTTTAGTTGGAGAGGAATTTACACATTTTAATTGTCATATGGGAGCTAAGCCATCTGCATGGTGTTTCCAATCCTGGGATGGCGCCCAACGTACGATGGCTGGAAATGATATTCGTAAATACGGAAAACAAATTGCAAACGGCGATGTCATAACCTTGCATTTAAACCGGAATGACCATACTTGCGCCCTTTCGATCAACGGATTCAATTACGGAACAGCTTGGAGCAATCTCCCCGATAAGGTGTACCCTGCCGTGGGCTTACGTTTACAATCCAAGTACCGGATAAAAGCGCTTCGAGGCTGAATGATGAGGTCATGGATGGTTCATCTACTCTTAACTTAATAAGTGAATATTATTATCATTCTGTATTAAATTCAATACTGTAACTTCATGAACTGTAATTATATGTTGTAGCTGTAGTGATTTGTGTCTGTCATATCTTCTATGTGAATGTGAACACAACAAATTGTCCTGTTTCAGAATACCCGAGTTCTGTGTGATTAAACGTCATACATTCGATCCAGAACCAAGAATGTCAAAATCCAACCCTATATCCCATACAGTTTGAAATACCTCCGATCCTTGGCCTGGGATCGATGCTAGTATTTCCAATGAATGTTTGAAGGTTCAAATTTCTGTTTTGCATATATTCTACTAGATGGAGTTGAAGGGAGCTCTGGAACCTTGGCTTAATTTTCAGCACATACACACATTCTCTTTCACATCAAGATCTACTTTAGCAACCAAAAAAAAAAAAAAAAAAGACAGCCTTCTGTTATCAGCTGCTCAAATGCTGCATCACGACTCAGATCAAAACAGAATAATTTTGAATTATCCCACAGCCGACATCTGGAAGGACCCAACTTACCACGAGCCCTTGCTGTGCCATACTGGAAATGCCCGCAGATGCTAATTAATGTGCGATGTCTGTGTGGGTATAGATGGTGTAAACGGCACAATGGCTCCTTTCGGGGGAAGGCAGTTTTTATGGTGATGGGTCCTGGATTTTGCTGTGCGTTACTGAAATCTTACCATTTTTCTGTCGGGCATGAAGGTGTGTGAATTGAAAATCATCTCTTCATAAAGTTTTAATAAATCGTCTATTCTAGTAGTTTTCTTCTAAACTATTTTATGTTTATTTGAGAAATTCATCAGCTTGTTATAAAAGTTTATAAAATATTCAGATCTCTGAATTTTTATAGCTAAAAATTATAATTAATATATATAGTCAAATAATTATATCTCTAGCTTTTTAAAAGTATAGTTATTATTTAGATTTTATTTATTTTATAATGGTTCTAGTTTCTATAAAAGGAAGTAACTAAATCTGAAAAGTTCTGATGGATCTAAAGTAGCTTAAAGAGATATTATGTATAAGTTTAAGTATTCTTGAAAGATTTCTGAGAGAAAATATTCTGAGCTTTATTTAAGTAGACAGAGAAGATATTTATATAAGATCTAAAAGAAAGATCTGGAAGAATCTTAGAAATAAAATAAAAAACTAAGAAAGTAGTTTTGGTAAAAGATAACTAATAAAGTTCTAAAATATTTTAGTAGATTTTATAACTAACTAAAATAAGATAGTTAGTATTAAGAAAAAATATATTCTAATAAAGTCTTAATACTAAGAAAGAAAAAAATATTAGAACATTATAAAATATTTAAGAAAGAATAGAAAAATGATATAAAAATAAGCTATAATTAAAGAAATTATTATATCTCTCTTTTTTTAAAATAAATATTCTTATTAAATTTTAAAATTATATAAGAATAATTATATTTAGTCAAAATTTAATAAGATAAGAACTAAAAGTTTAGTAGCTAGATATTTAAATTTTATAAACAGTAATTCTTATTATCTAATAATATTATATCTACTAGTGATATATTATATAATATATTGTAATATAGTAGATACTTAACCTCAGAAGTATAGCAGATTTCTTTATCTTGAAAACTTGATCTTCTTTAACTCCTCAGAGTTCTCAAGAGTATAGAAGTAAGTAAGTTCAAAGTATATCTATCTACAGACTTATTAGTTCTCTTATCTCTTTACCTTTGAACTATTTTAATCTATAGTTTATTTATTTTAGATACTGGAGATATTTATATAAGTTTGCTAGCTATATAGTAGTTAAGTTGGAACTTCTTTTTCTATAAGTTATCTCTTATAACTATAAGATCCTTATATA
Source organism: Jimgerdemannia flammicorona (assembly GCA_003990745.1). NCBI lineage: Eukaryota > Fungi > Mucoromycota > Endogonomycetes > Endogonales > Endogonaceae > Jimgerdemannia > Jimgerdemannia flammicorona. Next base: position 14,890 of record RBNI01003819.1, read on the forward strand.
TATCTATAGAATTCTTATATATAATTATAAGTTCTTATAAGTATAAGATTCTTATAATTATAAGATTCTTATATCTATAAGATTGAGTAACTGCTAACTATAATACTATACTATATTAGAGATTAGATTCAGATATTATAATTAAATATTTATTATCTAATTCTTATTTCTAATTTAGATCAACTATTATAACTTTTTTTTTTTTTTTTTTTTTTTTTTTTTTTTTTTTTTTTTTTTTTTTTTT
>RBNI01003820.1:0-15129 GCA_003990745.1 Jimgerdemannia flammicorona
TTTTTTTTGAAAGTGCTCAAAGTGGATGCTAGATGTCAAAGCCTACATGAGGATATGCTTGAGGGGGGCGACTATCTGGCCAAGGCTAGACCAAGTAAGTAGGAAAAGCAGGGAATAGGGTTGATCTGCGTACCACAACCGATCACGTACCCAAGCCAGGGGGACATGGGATCCGTGCGCCCGGAACTAGAGCAACTTTTTTTTTTTTACGGGATTGATCGATTTGACAGCTGTAGAACCGTGACTTTGTTGTTGCCCCCCCATTGGCGTGGAAATAACATGCTTTTAATAGATTGTGTGTATTGTTGTTCCCCCCCCCAAAAAAAAACCCTATTTTGGATGGAATGCATATGAAAAAAAAGTGCCCTCCGCGAAATTAAATCGTTGGCACTTCTCCGTTCATATCATCGACGGACTTCACGAGCCCCCGATTTGGCCGTGGAGGTAATGCATGCTTGCAAGGCGAGTCTCTTTCTCTTCGTAACGATGGCTGAAAGAGGCGCAGGTCGGCGTCCCCCCGTCTCGTTTGCTCAACAAAGCCCCGTCGCGGCTCTACCCTTGGACGAACATGACAGCCGACCTCTCCGAACAAGGGGCTCAAGCTGTTCCCAGCCCGAACACCGCCGAGTTTGGAACATCCGAAAACGACCTGCATGGTCGATTGGGCAATGCAGCGAGGGCCGCTGTTGTCGAATGCTGCACAGCGTCCAACATTCACGAGCTTGCCCACACTCAATCCGACAAATCAGCATCCTTCTTGGCGACGACGTACCACGTATGGTGTCTCACGCAGGCCGTAATCTGAGTTTCATAGTGTGTTGTACAATTTTTCCGAAACGGTTTCAGAGTTCTGACCATTCAGAGCGGCAATGGCTCGATCAACGTGACTAGCTAACCATGAGACGGCATGGAGCAATCCTCCGGATAACCGGACAAGGCATACATGGGATGATATGTTAAATCTCATCTGTCCCGTGACGATTCGTGTTTGCTTTCTACTTTCTGTTTAAAGTGGTTTGTGATATTCGAACATCACGATCAGAACGACGCGGCGGTGGGATTGCTACACGTAAGATCAACCTCGTCGATCTTCTTTGTATCCGGGCCGTCCAGGCATCTTTGGAAAATGGTGTCTTGCCCAACCTCAGGCATCCAATGACTCGAAACCTCCACGATAACGGCGAACCGGCAAAAGAGTACGAAGGCGACAAGACCCGCAAACCGCCTCGGCAGTTTCGTTTTTCGATATCGTAGGAGTTTTAGCTTGGACGATGGATGTTGGCCTGGTTCTATGGTTTGAGGTCGAGGATGGCTGCGTACATATATATATATATATATATATATATATTATTATTTAGGCGTTCAGCGTAAGTTGACCTGGTGAGAATCAGCCGTAAACGACAACGGTGTGGCTAGCCTTCGCAGGCAGTTCTGAGTTTAATGCCACTGACAGTACCAACGTCGTGATGTCTTCTTTTTAGGCTACAAGCGAAATTCATACCATGACAATACCTCATAGCTCCTCTACCTCATATCTATGCCACGGATAAACACGTGAATTGTTTTCTTAACTAGCATTTCCTTTGATTACGATGAAGCAAGTTCAACGCGGACGTAAATATGTCAATGGTAGGTTGGAATTCTCTACCCGTATTAAAATTGCATGAGGTATTTATTCTTAACACTATTGTTCTGGGTCTGGACGTAACTGGATAACAAAACAGCGCGTCATCTGTTACATCGTCAAGGAGTGTAATGCGTGAACATCCTTGAAGGTAACAGCCACAGCATGTGCCCACCGCACCAATGTCAACGATTTTTTTTTTCCGTGATGCACCGTATACGGAATGGACGTATGTAATGTGGGCGGATCGATTGTTGGTCTCAAGTTGCCACGGTTTTGGAGGTGACGACACTAATAGCAAGCAAGATAATAGGGAATGTGGTTAGATATCTCAATAGGGATTTTGCAGACTAAGTGTTTGTACTGAAGATATTGAACTGTTGTTTATTCAAACAAGTTGCTGGAATATTTATATATACAAGATAATAGATTTATGCTGAGATACTACTATGAATAAGGTGAATGCGGTGGACAAAATCCATATTGTGGCAAATACGTTTGGCACGTACGCGGAGACGTTGGTTTTTTGGGAGTGGAATATCGAGTTTGAATATGTACGAAAATCGCTTCAAGTGCCTGCTGTTTCCCTGGCTAAGCAAAGCATCTTTGCCCAACCAGAGCACGTGGCTAAATTTGTTTAGATCACAACCATGGAGGCTTGCTAAGTCTAGTGACATTGCCATATGGCATCATTGCCCCCTAACCTTACATTCATAGATGGCTGCGGAGAAATAAATAGACTCTTGTATCATCTCATACCTTTTTGCACAACTCGTGTAAGTGTCGGAGACGACCTAGTTCATTGGCCAGCTTGAACTTTAGGAGGATCATGGGTAGCATTCCTTGAAATGGTGCACGTCGGCTCCTTCCAAGGTGGTGCAAAATAAATAAATAAATAAGCTTTTTTTTTTTTTGTTAACATGACCAACAATTTTTATTTTCTTCTACTTATCCGGCTTTCCGTTCCTCGGTTCTTTGACATCTCGTTTGCAGAGCGAGCCGGTTCTTCGTATTAATGGCTCCAAGAGCACGGACAAGGAGAACGTTTTGTCGAGAATTGAGGCCGACGCATCAAATAAGGGGGGGGGGACGCAAGAACGGTTGCGCATCACATACTACTCAAAGGGTTCTGACTAAATGATCTATGGCCATTCACGGAGTCGCGCAATGCTTCTTTGCTTATCGTGCAACATGGAATTTCGCAACCAAGATGACACGTCATACTGCTAATCCACATACTCTTGCCACTAGATAGCAAATAATATATATCAGTCAACTCTTCAGTAAAACACCAAAGTACCGAGAATTACTCAGTGACAGGATTGGGGTCGTGAAAAACTCAATACGTCAACCACATCTCAGGAGCTCCTCACGACTTGAGAAGAAGGGCGGTCAAGAATGGACGTGTGCTGGCGGAGAGCGGTAAGTGGTGAACGGCGAGCGGCGGTGATCGAACGGCGATGATCGGTGAACGGCGAGCGGTGAGAAGCGAGTGACGGTTGAAGCTGATTTATATAATAACAATGTCTTCCTCCGGGCTTTGCTGGATAGGGTTCTTCATCGTCACTCATCGCCCCAACCGCACAGCCAAGGCCGAACAAACATCATTGTTTTAGACTACGTGTGTGGTTTGTAGATACAGCGTGCGTATATGATTTGCGCATTCACGCGCTAAAGGTTCCCATTCTACCCGCCCGACACACCCATAATACCCTATGACGCACCATTTAGCCGCTCACCAGCCTCAACATCATCTACTTTCCACCAACCTCCACCTTAACGACTTTCCCGCCGAACTTCTTCTCCCTCATCACGACCGTCACGCGCTCCTCCGCATCTACCGTCACCACGACCTCGATTTTACTCCGTCCCGCCTTCAACCCGTCTGCCAGTCCATCAAGTACCAGCTCGGCCAGTAACGTATGCGCCTTGGTCTTGAGATGGACGACGGTCTCCGGCTCGTAGCCTTCGTCGGCGTCCGCAGGCTTGGACAGGGTCTCGCGGACGACCTCGTGCTCGCCCTCCCAGAGGGCGAGGTAGACCTGCTTCTGACCTTCGGCAACGTTTCCGAACTCGGATGCCCGGCGAACGGGTAAGGGGGTGTCGCGCGGGACTATGACGACGAAGTCACCTTTGGCGTCGATAACGCCGATGGGCTTGGCAGTATGCGGAGTGAGAGTGATGACGGGGTGGATGGAGGCGGCGATGTCCTCCGGATCGAAGCCCTGAATGAGCGAGGCCTGGATAGCACAACCGTAGGCCACTGCCTCGTCGGGCTCGATGTCGAGGCGGATACGAGTGGACTCAGATTTGAATATGTCGCGGAGCTTGGTGGAGAGTTTGGGGATGCGGGAGGAGCCGCCGACGAGGAGGACCTGCGGAGGGAAGATGTCGGCGCGTGAGTAAAATGCGTGCACACTAGCTGGGTTCGTTGATCAAAAGAGAATGTATTGTGCATCAAGGGCACAATAACCTAATAAATAATTTACTTCATCGATCTCATTCGGGTCCAAATCCGCCTTCGTCAGCACCTCCTGAATGACATCCAAGCACCTCGAGAACACCTTGCTCGCCAAAATCTCGAACCTCAACCTATTGATAGTCCCATGGAAATCCAATCCATCCGCCAACGACTCGACCGAGCATGGCGCCTGGTTTTGATTGGTTAGGGTACGCTTCGTGATCTCTGCAGATGCACGTAGCTTTGCCAACGCCTTCTTATTCTCCGTGACGTCAATCTTGGTCTTCTTTTTGAATTCGCTTGCGAAATGCGCTACGAGCAGTTCGTCGAACGTGACTCCCCCGAGTTGGGTATCGTGAGCGGTAGCAAGGATGTTGAACATGCCTGAGCGGACGTTGAGGACGGTGACGTCGAAAGAGTGCCCGCCGAGATCGGCGATGACAACGGTCTGGTCGCGGGGTTCGTGCATGTTGCCCTGCTGCCCGACGTGGTAAGCGAGTGCAGCCGCGGCGGACTCATGGATGAACTGGAGGACAGGGATGCCGGCGTCAGTGGCGGCGGCGCGGAACTCGTCGCGCTGGTGGTCGGTGAAGTAGGAAGGGATGGAGAGGACTGCCCCAGTGATGGGGTTCCCGAGGAAGGCTTCGGCGGAGCAGCGGATGTGGCGCAAGTATTTACTCGTGATCTCCTTGACACTGAAGGTGACGGTCTTCTCGTCATCTAGGGGAATTTCGTACGCGGGGAGGCCATTCTTCTCGATGACGGGGGCGGCGGAGCCAGTAAGGATCTCTGTCTCGGAAAAGCTGGGAAGAAGGGTATCGGAAGTGGATTAGAATCGTCGCCTTGATGTAACAACTTGTGGTCCGTCAAAGGGTGAATGGAAAAAAAAAAAAAAAAAAAATGTACCTTTTGCCGATCAAATTCCTAAACGCGGCAACGGTGTGGTTCGGATTGCGGACAATTTGCGCTTGCGCTTGGTTACCCGTGTACTGATAATAGAAGGGAAATCAACATAGATACAGCCACAATCTTCTATGAAGGTGTTGGAAAAGTACAAGTCTATCGTCCACCAATGTCATTATAAAGAAGAAACACAAAAATGGTTCATACCTCTTCCACCCCCGAGAATGCAATGACGGAGGCGATCTGCCTGTCACCGTCTGGGTTCGCTATGCAGTCAGGGCGGCCGTCCTGTGTGGAAATAAGGCGTGTTTGGTGTCACGGTGGCGAAGACGAAGAAGACGAAGCAACTCTGTCACGGTCATGAGTCGCGTTTGGCCCACCCTCTCTCTACCCAGAAAGTAATCCCAATGGCACCTTATTGATGCAAGCTATGGCGGAATAGGTTGCGCCAAAGTTAATGCCGATGACTGTAGTCTGTTCTGCCATTTGTGCAGTTGGTGGTGTCAATCAAGAAGAAGGTGGCCAATGTCAGTCTTTGAGTATTTTATTTTTTTTTATGACGTAACTCCTTCCAAGTTGGGTGAAAAAATTAACGTCACAGATCTAAATCTTGTGCGCACAGAGTATCATATCACTAAAAACCATGAAGTTGAAAACAGGGATACATTAAAAACCATGAAGTTGAAAACAGGGATACATTAAAAACCATTAAAAACCATGAAGCTGAAAACAAAAAAAAAAAAGAACATAGAAAAACTAAAACAAAAAGAACTACAGCTGACTCTACCAATTAAGCTGCGTCGGTTCCCGGTTCGAGCCATCCTTAAAATGATGATTATGCCCAACACAGAACCTTCACTCTCTCAACCTTCCCTGCTGCCAATCAATAATCTTCAACAGCGTAGGTTCCCTCACCGTAGTTTCCCTCACCGTAGTTTCCCTCACCGTAGTTTCCCTCACCGTGGTTTCCCTCGCCGTGGTTTCCCTCGCCGTCACCGGAGACCCCTCCATCACAAATGACAGTTCCATTCCTCCCATAGACATTCCTTTCGCCAGCGGTGCCTCATCCACCTCCATCATCTCCTTCACCGGCGATTTTTTCTCCACCGACGACGCCCCCCCCACCGCCGTCGCCAGCTTCTTCACGGCTGTCTTCTTCGATTTCTTCACCTTTTCTGATTCGGCCGTCACTCCCTCCACCTTCTCCGCGCTCCTATCTTTAGGCGGCCTCCCCAGCCTCTTCTTCGGCGCAGGCTCTGTTGGAATCCATTTGATCGCACACCCATCATCCACATTACCTTCGCCAACTGCGTTCTCTTCCTTCTTCGCCGCCGGTTTTCTCCCCCTCTTGCCAGGCGCGGACTTCTTCGTTGCGTTCGTTGCGCCATCCACACCCTCCTCCCCGCTCTTCGCCACCTGGGTTTTCGGCTTCCGACCCCTCTTTCGCGGCTGCGGTTTTGACTTCGCCAGCATCTCGTCAAGCACAATGTCTTCCCCTTCTCTCGGCACTGACAAGACTTGGCCAGCCGACCCAACATCTTTAGGTGGTGACGCGACCCTCGCACTCTGCCTCGGCTCAGGCGTTCCCGTGTTGATGGTTCCATCGCTGAAACTTTCCTCGCCGTCCCCGTGGTCGACGGTACGGTGGTCGACGGTACGGCGGGCGTGCTTCCTTGCCAAAATAGTCATCCGTTTTTTTAACTGAGACTTCATGGTAGTCTCAGCTTCCTTCTTCTCCTTCGCTCGTCTCACCACGCGCTCGCCTTCCACCTCATCCCACGGCACCTCCGTTACCAGCTTTCCACCAACGCTCTCCCGCTCTACTGCCATCGCCCCCTCCTCGCCGTCCTCACGACCCTCTGCGCCGGAGCCCAAGAACTGATCGCACGATGCCCACGCGAAAAACAGAATATTCCTCAGCTGTAGCACGTCCTCCTTCTTCCTCTTCGCGCCGATCTGGCTCATGAGTCTGAACTCCTTCGTAAGCTCCGCGCACCGCACAACGTTCTCCGGGCTTACGAAATCCATTGCGCACTTTACGGCAGCGGCATAGTTGCACACCTGATGCGCACACCCGGCGGGGATAAAGACGGCGTCCCCCGGGTTTTGGTAGATGCGCCAAGGGCGCACTCCGTGCTCCTCCCAGAGCCGCTGTCGGAGCTTGGCATCAAGGTAGATCCATTGGTCGTGGACTGGGTCAACTATGTGATTGTATTTTACCTCTTGAGCATATATGTTGAGAAAATTTTTAATCTTTGGTAGATCGTCCGCGGGGAAGATGTCCCATACAGCGGCCGCCACTTTTTTGTGCTCCGACGTCTGGTCTACGGCCGACGAGTAAAACATGACATTGACGGCGTCCGCCATGTCGCAGTGCAGATTCGTCGTACCCTTGCCCTCCTCGCCGTCGTCCGACCCGTACGCTATGTACATCTTGGGGCCTAGGTCCGGCGGGACGAACGTGTCGGGTAAGCGGCTAGCCAGGTTCAGCACGCCGTTATCGCCGGTGTAGTCTTTGAAGGGAAGGACGGCCATGAAGTCCTCGTAGAGGACCGGGAATTCGTCTCTAAAGTCCTGTCTCGGAGGCCAATCCTACGCATTAAAATCAACCAAATGTCTGAGAATTAGTCACTATACAGAATTCACAACTCACATGTCCAAATTTCTTAATAAATACATATCCATACATAACCCATCCACAACCACCACCATCGTCCCAACCCACCTACTCACCTTTAATTTCAACACTTTGTACTTGCCGTTCGTATGCTTTTCTCTCTTGGAGACGTCTTCAAATCCCTCAAAAAATCTCTCGACGGTACTGGCGACCGTGATCCCGGTCTCGCAATCGATGACGTCGACGTCGCGCGCGCCATACTGCTTTACGAAGTGGTCGGGCGACCAGGTTACCCTACTCTCACCGAGCACGTCACGTATAACCACGGCCTCGCCCCGACGCCAACGGTCCTGGAACTGGACCAGTTGAACGGCGGAGGCCGACGCATAGAGAAATGGAAGAGAAGAGGGTGACTGCGGATGCGGTGAAACTTGCTGTTGCTGTTGCAGTGGGGATGGTGGGTGCGATTGTTGTGACGACATGCGCAGTGGCGACTGTGGCAACGATGACGGCGAGGTCGGGTGCAGAGACGGGGAGTAGCATGGTGACCTAGTCGGGGACCCAACACTGGATTCAGATGAGTGAGTTGGCGAGAGGGGTGATGAGGAGAAGATATCCTGATTGAATGTTGTTGTCGTGTCGAAAGAAGATGTTCCCGTCGTCGGTCGCGGTATGTTATCGAGCCTCACATGCGACGAAGTCTCGAAAGACCCGGTCACGATCGGGACGAGAGTGCCTTCCAATACCACGCTTTCCTCTACCTCCAGCTCCGGCTCGCCCACCTCCTCCCATCCACGCTCCGATTCTCGCTGATCCCTCCCCTTACACTGGATCTTCCTAGTGTTGACGGCGGCCTTCCATACCTCTTCCAGACTCTCCTTCATAAATTTGCTCATACTGAGCATCTGCATTTTGGTGTGGACCTTATCGAACGAGCATCTCGATGCTCTGGCGACGCCGCCTTCGTCCCATGCGTCATAACAATCTAGACACATATCGACACCGCACGACGAGCACGTCCAGTACGAGTTGAATATGGACGTGAGGCAGTAGTCGCACAAGTGCCGCACATAGGGTGCGGGCAACCTCCGGAAGCTCTCATCACTTCTGAGATGGACCATCTCCCTTGCGAGCATGGTTTCGAGCGGCCCGGAGATGGTGCGAAGAATGAACGCTTCAACGGTGCGCGCGAAGTCCCGATTGGTCGACCGGTTGGGTTTCCCGATCCGGTACTGTGGGTCGGGCACGGTGGACGACACGAAAAGTGGGACAAGCGCAATTGTCTCGTTCTTGTCCAGTCGGACGGTCCCCCTTGGCACCGAGGTTGCTCCGGCATCTCCAACGGTATTTGGTAGCGTGGGAATAATCTCGAAAGCGCGGAACATTTGAAACCGGCAACAAGTGTCACCAGCGGCCTTCCTTGTACAGGCGCGACACTTGTCGAGTCTTCCGTAGACTCGGCCCACACACCTGTTCCGTTGAATATGCAAACTCTCCTGCGGCACCCTTCTCGCGTTTTCAACTGCTTGCCGGCGTGTCATGACTTGCGTGGGCGGGTCTGCAGACGGGCTTTTCGCGTTGGCGTTGGCGTCGGCGTCGGCGTCGGCGTCGAGTCTGCGCCGCTTTAAGCCGCGGCCGCTCCGTGAGGGTTTTGAATCCTTATCGCTCGTCATAGGAGACACCGGGGTCCGGTCGTCGGCAGATCCCGGAGCGTGGTGCCGATGCTTGGCGACATGAGCCTGGATTTCGGGAGACGGCTCCTTATCGGAGGTGTTGACAAGCATAGACCTGACCACCTTTTCGACATTGAGATTGTTGTGGATCGGGACGCGCACACGGGAGGAGCGGCGGCGGCTGCTTGAATTTTCAACGACGGGCCTGTTTTCTTGCTTGGCCATGCGATTGAGCTCGGGTCGACCCCGCTTGCGGGGGGTCAGTGCGGAAGTAGTAGCGGTGTCGCGAGGATTCGACGCCTTCGTACCGACTTCGTGATTTCCTGAGGGATTTATGCTGGGCTGATGTTGAGCGGCGTCGGAGGGAAACGCGGTAGCGCGATCGTCAGCGCACGGCTCCACAACCAAGCTTTTGCCGTCACCGCCACGAGCCTTCTCATGCTTGGTTTCTAAGAGCCTGCTCCGTTCTTCTTGCTCAGTCGGTTTGAGACCAGCCACCTTACCCCTTCCCACCAAAACTCCAGCTCGTTCCTGCTGCTTCAGAACCTCGGCACCACCATCCTCGGTCACTTCGACCACCCCCTTATCTTTGTCATCCGCCCTCGCACCCCACGCCTGAGCTGTCTCGACCCTTCCATCTTGTACAGCGTTGAGTGTAACCCCACCCCCGGTGCCGAACCCCTCTTTGGCGTACTTGGCCTGGCTTCGTTCCCGCGCATCGTCCTCACTTGTGTTGGTCGGCGCAAGCAAGAACGCAATACTGGTGACAGATCTCGACCGACGCTCTGCGCTGTCATATTCCGTCGGCTTGGTCAGATCGACGATTGGCGTGGTCAGGTCAATGAGCGGCGGCTCCTGAGGATACGCACCCTGATGGTACACACCCTGAGGATACGTACCCTGAGGATACGAACGCTGAGGATACGCACTCACGGGATTCCCGCCACGCCATCCAGAGTACCGCGCCTCGGACGTCGGCATCCCTCCAGTGTACAGTGGCGCCACGCCACCGACACTAGTCCTGTCGGCACGCTGCCTGTCCTCCCATATGCTGGTATATAAGGTGTCGCCATGCCGTGCGGTGTCAACCATTCTGATGTCCTGGCGCGGCGAAGCCTGTGTGCGACCCGGGGCGAGCCCAACCACGTCACCGGCGTCGGCTGTATACGCGGAATTATTTGTTGACTGCTTCTTCGGCCTCGGTGGGGGTACCTCGACTAGCACGACAATATCCGAGTTATTGTCTTCATCGTCGGTTTCGCCGGGAAAGACGTGCTTATCCTCGTCGCGGGACCTACCCTTTCCGTTTCGCCTTGCCTCATTCCCACCATCCCTGACATTACTAATTTGGCCCTTCCGTTTTTTCTCCCAGGTTCCATCCCACACCGGCCCATTCTTGGCCCCGACGGGATCAATCTCGTCCCTTTTCCTTTTTGCCGGGACGGACGGCTCCTTCTCGACTACAATCTCTGGATACGCGTCCTCCGACTCCTTCGCCTTTGCCGCGGCCCCAGTTTTCAGTGCAGCGGTGGTTGCCTCCGCGCCCTTCGCACAATAGGTGCACCCCCACCCACACGTAACGCATGTTCTCTGTTGGGGTGGATTGGACTTGACGGGCCATTTGCCCTCTTGGATTTCTCTCCACCTGCGTTTACGCATGGCTTCCCAGAATTGCCTTGCGAGCTCGACGTCGACGCATCCCGATAGGCGGACGACGGTGGATACGCGCTCGACGGGCATGTCAAAGTCGCCGCCATAGATGCCCCAGAACGAGACCAGCCACTCGAGCTGCGTTTCGTCCATGTTCGGAAGGCACTCGTCGGGAGGGATGTGAAGATTAATTGCGGCAGCGTGGGTGGTGGCGGCGGCGGTGGTGGTGGGACGACGTTGCGTCGTAGAGCTTGAGATGGGGGTTGTAGAGGTAGAAATAAAGTTGCTGCCACCTTGGGGACGCTTGTCGATGTCATTCCCATTCACATTTCCCTTCACGTTTCCGTTCACATACGCCGATGCCGTCGAAACCGTCCCTGACGGCTTCCTCCTCCTCGACACCTCCCAATCAACATTTGGTCTCTCAACTCTCTCACGCTCACCGTCATTTACATTCCGCGTCGCCGCCATAGTCGTGCGTTGTCTCTTCGCGTCCGACTTGGATTCCAGCTCGAACTCCGGCTGCCTCGCGACGGCGGAGTCGTCGGGGTACTCCCATATGTCTGGAACCGAGAAATTAATAAGGGGGGTGGACCGGGGAGGGGCGGGAACTGTGACTATGGATCGTCCGGCATGATGTGCGTGCTGCGAATGGTCCCTTCCGGCTTCGAAGCCGTGTGCCGGTCCTGAGGAGTCAATGTGTTCCTCCAAGAGGCCAAATCTCCGGTTCTGATCCTGGTTCCTGGCGGGCTGGTACCGTTCGCTGACCTTGGTCGCGTCAACGGGACCTCCGAAATTAAACGTCAATGGGTAAGTAGGGGCGGTGGTACGGAGGCCGCCTGGTTCTGGGCTCGCCCACGGGTGGCTGGAACTTCCACCGTGGTTGAGGAGGCCGTTGGTGGTAGAAAGGGCGACGGAGGTTGAGGTCAGAGTGGGACCCGGAAGTGTGAGAGGATCAGGATCGTCATCTTCTTCGTCTTGATAAAGGTTTTCGTCACTGCTTTTTGCTTCGTAGAGGAAAAGCTCTGGTTCTTCTTGTTCCTCTTCTGTGTTCTCTTCGACGTTTATCGGTTGATGGTACTTTAAGCGCTCACGGCGTGGTGATTCCTTCTTTCTACGCACGTCTGATTGCTTGCGGGTGTGGGCGCGTGTTGTTTGTGTCATTGTGTCTCCGTCGTCAGCACCGAGCAGATCAATGATGGTGTCGGATCTTTTCAGTGACGCGGGGTTGTGCTTTTTGCTCGTGTTCGGGCGCTGTTGTCGGAACAGGGGTTGGCTGATATTTTGACGTCGGACAGGCTTTTCCTGGTAATGTGTGAGGTAGTTTTCTCTTGTCTTCATCGTGGTTTGGGCGGCAGCTAAAGCTTTCGCGTGAGAAAGAGAGAGAAAGTAAGGAGAGAAGCCGGGGGGGTGGCAGTATACACACAGTGACTGCTGCGTCGCGCAGTTAGCATGATGTCAGAGAGCATAAGGCTGACTGGAACATCACATCATCGACGAAACTAGTTAGCCTTTTATTGTCTACACACGGAAAAAAAAATATATGTATTGTGCATTTGTTTTTGCTATTTACAGCCAACCCAGAAAATGTGTGTGTGTGTGTGGGGGGGGAGGGGGGGGGGTTATGTACAACTAATTATATAGAACAAGACTATTCACAATGTTTGTCATTCGTGTGCAAGGAATGTAAATGGAACACGGGAAAATTGGTGAAAAGAGAAGCAACCAAACGCTTCCGGTAACGAAATCTGTACATCTGTTGCGCTGAGCAAGGAAAGAAAAAGTGCGGGGCGGAATATAACGGTTTTCTTTTTGTACACAAACATATCACTCCTCGACACCTTATCCTCTAAACCAAACACCCGAACGGACGATCACCAACACTGAGGCTGCGCATCCTGGTCATGGCGAGCACTTGCATCATGGCTGTGCTCCAGCTGGATCGTTTCGAGGTCTCAGCGTCGGCGTCGGCGTCAGCATCGTGGTGCGAGAGCGGGTCTATGCCCTTACGCGGACGGCGGGTGCTTTTTTGACGGGGTTCATTGTATTTAGGTTCAGAGATGGTCAGCTGCGTGAAAGGTGAGTTGAGAGGCATGGGGTTCTGAGTGCGGAGGATGGGAGAGGCTGTGCGCATGAATTGTAGAGTTAGTATCCGATGTGAGCATTTTATGATGAACTGCGAAAACTTCGTCATATTGCGAACAGTATACGTACCAGGCACAACGGGCGGCGGCAAACCTGATACCAAGTAATCACACATCAACTCCACAGGCTCCTCATACAAGTCACCACCATCCTCCCCTTCGACCATACTGTTCCCTCCGACCACCTCGACCTCGACATACCTAACCTCATCCCCATCCTCCCTTCCCTCCTCGTCCACGACCCTCTCGTCTTCCTCCCACAATCTCGACACCCTCCTCCTCTTCCTATTACAGACTTCGACACCTCTATCCAAGCAAGATCTTGCCCTAGGCACGACCTCGACCTTGGGAGGGGCGGGAGACGACTGCCTCGATGGCCAACAGTACGGTGAACCGGGGTCGTAGCGGTCGGGGAGCCGGGAGGCACGCGAGATGATCTCAAGAAGCTCAGCATGAGCAGCCTGGTCGGCGTGCGTGCGGTCGGTGAGCCTGTGTATGTAGTATGTAGGATGGAATGGGGGAAGGTCTGGATGGTGAGTTGAGAACACAAACTCAACAGTCACCGCATTGAACACCACAGGCGAAAGCGAAAGCCCGCGCCCGAGGCAAACTAGCAATACCAAAAACAGAAGAGAATAGCAACTCACCACAAGTCCCCTTTACTCAGATTCAGCCCCTCGTTCACATCCTCATTCCCACCGTCTTCCCCACCGGCGAAGACCACCATCTCAACCCGCACCTTCTCGACGTTCTCCTTATCCTCGTCATCACGATCCTGTTGCTTGGGAGGCAGTCCCTTACGCGCGAAAGCTGCTCCGTTCCTTTTTATCGTCGGCTGCTTGGCTGCCAAGAGCAGGCGCACGGCCTTGAGCGGCGCTGGGGCGACGAGTTTCGGGTGTGAGTGGTTGAAGGTGGGGTCGGACACCATATCTTTCCGTGTGTGGATGCGGTTGCGGTGTGTACGGATGAGTTGTTTTTAACCTTCAATGCGGGAGAGAAAGGGGCGTCTGCCTGTCCTTCACGTCGTTGACGGAAAGGGGAAGGGGACTAGGCTCAACCAACTTCATTTTTCACTTAATACCTGAATCTGAGGCTTGGCGGTCCTCCGATCACATGATCGCCGACCTGCGCCCCCTTTATGAATCTGCTATATTCCGCATGCGCCCCGTAGGCCCATATCCTCCACCCATTCGGCCATTCGGATCCTTGGCCGATCGATAATTCGCGAGATAATGTGATGTCGGATGGATGGCTTCATGATTATGCGAGATCGATCCTTTGCGGCGCGGCGATCGCACTCCAAGATATTAAAATGAAAAGGGTACGAGTAGGTTTGCAAGGTTCTGATCAATCAAATGCTATTTCTGTCTCAAGTTAAATGAAAATTGTCTGATCCCTTCGTGGAAGCACGCCTTTCCTTCACGGTTGTCTATGGAATAGTAAATTGTAAATGTAAACATAGGATGGGTCCACGGTGCGTGCTTCGCGGAGCGTGGCTGACGTGATCTGCAAAGTCCACAAACCACATCACTTGGTGCCGTTGGCGTGGCTGGGCCAGGTGCAAGGAGATATGGAAGTGGAGGTTTGGCAGGATGGGGGGGGATTCTTACTGACTTTCTCCATTTATTTTCTTTATAATAAATTCACTATAAAATATCAAGGTTATATTTAGTATTTTAATTGATTAATAGATTTAAATCAATTTTTAAAAAAATATTAGTTATGTATCTTTAATAATAAATAATAAATAAAAGTTATAGTTTTATTTAGCTTATTAAATATATTTATATTAAACTTTAAATATTATTTTATTTATTATAAAAACTTTATATTATATTTTAAAATAATTAATATATTATTATTATTATTATCAAATTAAAATATTTACTCTAATGTATAAATTATATATTTAATTATTTTATATATTTATTTTACTTTTTATATAAAAATCATTAGTAAAATAATATAAAGATTTTTTTTTTTTTTTTAAAAAAAATATTAATCATAACTTATTTTTTTTCATTTATAATTTATTTTTTTTTTTTTTTTTTAATTTT
>RBNI01003821.1:0-15129 GCA_003990745.1 Jimgerdemannia flammicorona
GGGGGGGGGGAATTTGCACTGAGAACATACCTTCAAAGTATAAGGTCACATTTAAGAGGCTCTTCATCAAGTTACACTACTGCTCAGAAGAGATATAAAAGAATAATCTATTTTGTTTCAAGATTATGCCTGTAATCCTTTTTATCAAGTTAATAAGAATCAATAAAGATGAAGAGTATTAGAATATAATAATCAAAAAATCCTTAGTCTGAAACCCATGTTTTGAAATGATGGTGAGTTTTGGGAGATAGATTGATTTATATTTCAGATTATTGAACACTAGAACTGATTACTTGATTTTTTTTAAAGGAAGATTCATCACTTTTCAAATAGTATAGGCACTATTACAGCTGCCAATATCTCAAAACCCTGGTTCTTATAACTTACTGAATGGTCAAGATACTGGACCATGAAGCCTCTTACTTATATTCTCTATATATACTATTTTTATTTTTATTATTATTTATTTATCTATTTTTATTTTAAGCACT
This sequence comes from Jimgerdemannia flammicorona, assembly GCA_003990745.1. Classification (NCBI taxonomy): domain Eukaryota; kingdom Fungi; phylum Mucoromycota; class Endogonomycetes; order Endogonales; family Endogonaceae; genus Jimgerdemannia; species Jimgerdemannia flammicorona. The sequence continues at coordinate 492 of RBNI01003821.1, forward strand.
GAGTTGGCATCTTCAATATACTTATTATGTCTTCTTCTTTCACAATATAGCTTTTGCTGATACTGCATGTGAACAATTTGGCTTTTAGTCTGTGCTCTTTATTGCTATACCCATTATACTCAAGTATTTCAGGACCAAGATCAAGAACATTAGCTTACTCAAGTTCAATAAGAGATTTAGTATTGTGGCTAGTATCAACAAGCATATTAGTGTGGATATAATATAGATATAGATATAGGCTATGTGGCAGAGTTTGTATTGAATATATACTAATGATAAAAATTGCCTTCTAGATCCATCACCTTGATCCTGCCAAGGTGAGTATTGCCAGTAGTGCTCTCTTATTCAGGCATCCTATCAGGTAAGCCTTGCTCTTTTTTACTTTCTTTACTACCACTATTTCATTCTCAACATCCTTACAGCTCATCACTTACTCACATACATTCTTTGCTTCATAGTTAGTTAGGCTTCTATATTATTATTATATATATGTTCTTCTCAAGTCAGATCAGTTTGACATGTGGGCATCAATAATAGAGGCAGCATAGTGAAAATCCTGGTCATGTAGTACAAATAGTCCAGAAACTGAGAGAAGTGCATGAAGGACAACTTCACCAGGGTAAGGTGGTATATCTTCAGGAAAAAGTATTTATTATTTCCCATCAGACTGCTCACATGCATGTCAACATCAAGCACATCTAATGATTCCATCGCTACTTACAATCCCTGCAAATGAGGGTTCCACTTCCTCTAGCAATCTGGTCCCCCACAATCGAGGATGAGAGCATCCTCAAATGGGCGGGCGGTTTTGTAGGTTTTTTTTTTTTTTTTTTTTTTTTTTTTGTTGGGAATTTTTCAGCTGGGGAAAATTTTCTGTCCTGCGGCTGCCACCTTTTTATGTTCAGCTGTTTCGGTGCATAGGACGTGACGTTAATGGCATCAGCCATGTCACCGTCATCTAACCCGTCCAGGTCTGGAGGTCATTGAATAATGAATTAATCAATTACAACTTTAGCATACCTCTTTTTCTCGGATCAAGCACCGAGGAGGACAAATTACATTCTGTATAATTTTTTGAGAAATGAATAAACCATCACTATTATAAGTAATGTTATTAAGGTATCATTGTCCTGCCATATCGACAAGCCAACAAAATCGTAACTCTCGGAACCACACTTCAGTTAAAATGACCATACCTATTATTTATTTTATACACATAAAAATATAACTTCAAAGTTCCCATTGAAAACAATGTAAGTTGGCGCGGTCGCATGTCCAGAGAGCTAAGCTGCGCTGGCGCGCGCAAACCAAACTTGTCAATGAATGACCGAAATTGTAAACCGGTTGCACACAAAATTGTGTGCGTTAGCCGTCTTGGTCATGTGCCAGAGCATACCCAAGATCACTTCGACAAACGTTAGTCTCGACGAACGTTAACCTAGACTTTATCATTGAACCTATGATTGGGGCCCGATGAGCGGCGAAGCTGGCGTTAGTGAAGGTGAGTGATGTCTGCATATACCGACGAGAAAATCCTCGGGAGAAATTAATCAAAAAGCCGTTTCGATCCCACCCCAACGACCCTAACCACCTCCATCATCTCCTTCAAAATCGCATCCAACTTCTCAATCGGCACGCCTGTCCTATTCTGCCTCCTTCATCTCCCAAAATCGCATTTAGCGCCTTGACTGCGACGCCCGTCCTATTCTGCCACCTCCACCATCTCCACGTCCGCTTTCTCGAACCTGCCTCAACGTTCTAACGCAATACACGAACACCCCCCTGCTCTTCAACTCAACGGCCGCTCTTCATTGTTGCACAAACCTTCGCTTAACATCTTCGCCCACGCCACTCTCGGGACGTCCTCCCCCATTGGTGCACCGCCAGTAATGGAGATTCTCGCAGCGCCACAACGGACTCATCTCAGAACCGGCCGTAGTAGTGAGAACCATGATGCTAAATGATTGCGTTCCCAGCAGTGGCGGTCAGGGGCTAGGATAGCGACTTTGGTATGAGGGCCATGACAGAGGCCAACCTAAAGAGGACGGTCATAAAAGAAGGTTTCACTCAACCCCGTAGCAGTGGGAGATTCTTGAATCGAGGTCGTATGACATAGGTGGAAACATGGGAGCACGCGGGCATCGCGTACAGGTTTATTCATTAATGATAAATAATAATGTATACTCAGGTGAACTGCACACATGGTTCGGAAGAATAGACCCACTCACAGCCACCCCTCACAAAACTATATATACTGAATAGCTTTCCAGTGGCCATTCCCACACTACAAAAGCTAAACGTTGAACCCGCTACACTACACAACCATTACCTCCCTGTTTTACTTATCTTGGTCACAACGACACCAATTTTCCTTGCGTAGGTGGTTTTCTACGTTTGCACTTGGGGGAGGCTCCGCTACGTTCTGAGTCCCATTGTTCCGTCTGAAAAGGGTCCGACTTGAAGGAAAACGTGGCAGCGACATAGGCACCAGAAACGTCTAAGGTCTCTGCAACAAATCGACGGCGTTTCAATAGGATTTTCAAGCGATGTAAAGTCAGAGTTAGCACACGTGAAGCATACAGAGTAATCTCGTGTGGGATTTGAACCCACATCTGCCGCATCCCAGGGATAGCAGCCGTCTTTTTCTTGGACCAGCGAGATGGTTAGTATGCGTTCGCGTGTTCGTTTGTGCAAAAGCAGATTACCTGACTCTGAACGGGATTTCGACGATTTTTTATTGTCGGCGGCGTTACCGACAGCACGCAATGCCCGTTGAAGGACGACTGCGCCCACCTATTTTATCCAACTTCTCGGTGAACCCAGTTTTCACCACATTCCCGGTGAAAGGAAATGACCACTAAAGAAGACCGCATGACGCCATTTAGACGCACACGTATATATCTAACTTTGGGTGAGTTACTGAGCTACCGTTCTTGCTCAGAAGCACTCTCAAATACTGGGAGGACCTGAGGTGATGAAGGGGAAAAGAAAAGAGCAACTAACCAACTCTACAAATTTGGCGTATTTGTGGACTTGTGACGACCTGTGACGTCACCACCAAAAGACGCCATTGACAGCGAAACACTTTTTCGTGTGCTTGCCATTTTCCCTTACTAACTTTATTCTTTCAGTAATTACACAACAACTTGAAACATCAGGATAAAAACTCTGAACTACTATCTATCATCCAAGGATCCAAAGAATTTGACTCATCAAACAAAGTATAATAACTCTTTTTTCTACCCCTCTCTTATCCTTTGGATATTTAGAGAAACAAGATATTACTTAGAGACTTAGTATATAAGTATACCAAGAAGCTTTAGTTTGAGGAAGTGCTCACTTAAAGTAGTTGTAGTGGCAGTACTCTTCTTGATAACCACAGTTATAAGAGATTTGTTCTTTGCTATATACAGACTGAATTCACCTTGGAATTCAGATTCAATAAGGGATTTTCCTTTAGTCTTTGGGATTTATATATTGGTCTCGGTTATGGCAGAAGTTAGCTAGGCTTCTAGAGTTTAGTCAGAAACACTAGAGTTACTTAGATTTCATTACTAAGACTTAGAAAAATGTGTGATTGGTGAGGGGGACTTGATTTTTATATTAAGGACTAAACTAAAACAGTCTTTATTTTAGATGGAATATTGGGGGGTATTTATACCAGTTAGTTTATGATTTCTGACTAAGTATGAGTGACTAATTTGATAACTATAAGTGAGTTTGTAATTATATCCTTTATGATCAGAACCTTTGTAATCAGGACCTTTGTAATCAGGACCTTTGTAATCAAGATCTTTATAATATAGGTTGTTAAATAATAATCAGTTGCTATAATGATTTACTATAGCACTAGTTGTTGGGGATAAGCTGGATATCATTTATCTGCATTGCTTATATCATTTGTATCTTATTCATTCATCACTCAACATATGCCACTAAATGGTAATATTGCTGGGTCATGTGATCATTTATCATTTATCACATCTTATCTATTTGATTTATTACATCCTTCTCTCCTTAGAAATCAATCTCTGTATTAATTCAGAAATTGAGAACTAGGAGAGAGGTTGGAGCATCCAACTTCTTATTCTTGATGCCTTCCTCACTATTGATTAGAGAGGTTGTTGCTAATAGTATAGTGTTAAAGATGGAGAAGTCAATGAGGTCTGTAAATACTTCTTAGGCTCCTATAGATAGTAGTATAGAGGCTCTTCATCTAATATATTGGGGCCATCCAGGTAGGAGACTTGCTCATTATATCTGAGAATATCTATTCAGGTGAGTGGTCCTACAAAGAGGTCAGAAAGGCCTTAGAGCCATTGGTCTGAGTTATTATTTAGGAGGGGGCTTTAGTAGAGTTCACAGTCAGTAGACCTGAGAATAATCTAAGAGTTGGCTTCTTGAGCAATCTTGATCTCTAGTGCATCAACCTTGGAGAAGAAGAGATTCTGAAAGTTCTTTAGTTATATATACTTGAGGTTAGAGATTGCAAAAGATATATAGCACATATGGTGAACCTTCTTGACTAGTCTATACTTATGTCTGTCCAGGTGGGCCCAGTCTGCAATCTGGTCAGTGGTCTGATCTTGTGCCTACTAGAGAAGTTAGTGTTCTATTTCATATTTGTATCAGATTTCTAGATAGCTGGTAGTAAGTTAGGCCCTGTCTATGACTTCACAGTAGCTGAGGACATAGTATCCTAGGTCCTCACTAGTGAGATTAAGAGCCTCAGAGCAGTGGTTTCTTTCTTAGATAGTGATCTGGACATATTCAAAATAGTGATCAATCTAGCTAAGGAGAGGCTGGCTATGGTAGGCTGTTTAGTAGTAAGCAGTAGACATTCTTGTGTTATTTTTCTTTAGGGAGAAGAGAGGAGAATAGGAATTGCAGTATATTCCTGCTCTGGATATTTATACTTATTTGTCTATTTAGAGTAACTTCATTTTGATCACATTCCTAGAGGAATATATGATCTGTTGCTATAAGAAAGACAGTAGTAGTCATATTGGAAATACTAAGTTTCACTGATTTGAAATTTCCTTCTTTTGACTTTTGATAGAGAGTTAGTTGCTTTGTTAAGGCAATGTCATCCAGACTGTAGACTGGAGATTCAAATCTGATCAGATTACTTTTTATGGCTGCTGATAAGTACTCTATCATATTGGTATAGTTGCTGCATATTATGCTGATTCTGTATAGTTCTTTTGGTTTAACTATATGTAGGAGGTCTGGAAGAGTTCTTCAATAGAATAATCTTTATCTTATTGGTTAATTATAGGATTTCGTTTCTTACAATGTTTGATAATATATATTCTAAATAATAATATATTATCTTCTTATTTACCTCTACTGTGGGGTAAGTGTTTTCACATAGTACTGAAGAGTTTTACATATATTCCCCAGTACTTCTTCTTTTTCTTAGATGGTGTTATGAGTGGAGTATCTCTTTTACTTAATGAGAAAAAACAGCTTGACTGTTTTAGCATATTTGCAGACCTTGTGATCATTAATCCCAATTGAGTATAGTGGTGGAACTATATATTTAGAGAATGGATTTACATGATAGTCTATTAGTTGGCTAATATGGAATACTGAGTGAACTTAAATATTATAAGTTGTAGCTTATAGTTAATATTGCTGACTTTTTTCACATTCTTGTATAGTCTAATTCTTCTAGTTCCAAGCTTCTTAAATAGTTGCTGAACTAAAGTATCTAAGTAGAGGTGATCTGTTCAGAGTATAACCATATCACTAATATTATAGGAGGCTTCCCTTTGCTTTAAGTTTACATACTTTATCTAGTAGTCCTGTACTTCTATAAGAGTATCTCTTATTATTCATATAAGGTCAGAAATAGTCTCTATAAAATCTTGGACTATTGGAACTCTGATTTTATAGTACTGGTCAGAGTTCTTAGATATTGACCATAATTTAGAAAGAATGGAGTCTTCTTCATAGAGGTTTACTAGCTATTATTATAGCAAACTTGGTATGAGCCAGATATTTTTCTCAATCATTTAGCTTATTACAGCAGAATATACTGAGCAACTGCTTGAGAGTTCTCTTACTTCACTTGGTCCAACCATTAGTCTGAGGGTGGTAGGTAGTAGAGAACTTCAGTTTAGTACTATAGAGAGAGAAGAATATCTTTCAAAAGTTACTTATAAACTTGGAGTTCCAGTCATATATGATGGTACTAAGTATGCTATATAGCCTAAATACTTGAGTGAGAAAGATCTCAGCAATCTCAGATACTATAGTAGTAGTTTTAGTAAATGCAAAATAGGTCTATTTATTTAGATGGTCTATAAATACTATAGTAGCATCCTATCCTGTCTTGGTCTTAGAGAACTGGACAATAAAGTTCATTGCAATCTGATCCCAGTTATGGCTAAAGATAGACAGGGGTTTCAGAATTTCTGCTAGTAGCTTATTACTACTCTTAAATCTTTAATATATCTTATATGAGGCTGTGAAATATTTGATATTCTTGGTCATCTTTACTCAGTAGAACTCTCTTGAGAGGAGATTGTAGGTCTTTTCAAAACCAAAGTATCCTGCTGCTGGAGTATCATAAAGTTTCTATATTATCTTGAGTTGTAGAGATCATTTTTGGATACTACAACTCTGTCATGGTCTCTATAGATGAGTCTATCATAGTAAGTAAATATTTTGAATATCCCTTTAATGGATTCTGAGACCTCAGTCTCTAGGTCTTGGCAGATTTGAAGAAATTTCACCAGAGAGCTGTCTTGTTGATAGTTATTCTTAATAATTTTAGTGAGGTCTCCAATTAGCTTAAATATGAGAATAAGTTCATAATATATATATCTGGAGAAACCATCAGCCACAGAGTTGGTTTTATCAGATATATTTTTGATTTCTATAGCAAAGTTAAAAATAATTTCCATCTACCAGACTTATCTATAGGTCAGTATGAGCTGTATGTAAATGTACCACAGGGCATACTTGTCAGTATAGGCTATAAATAGTTATCCTAGAAGGAAATGGTACTATTTCTGGAGTACAGTAACAATGGCCAGGAGTTTCTTCTAATGAGTAGTATACTGGGTTTCAGCTGGCTTGAGCTCTGGGAGAGATAGACCACTGAGTGATCTTCTTGGCTAAGTACTACTCTGATAAAAATATCAGGGACATCTGTGGTCAAAGTGAATAGCCTAGTAGAGTTAGGTATAATTAGCACTGAGGCATCAGTAAGGAGTCTCTTGAGATGGTCCATAGTCTGAATATATTAGGGGTCTATTCAGTCTTGATATTTACTCCTTTGTAGGCTAGACTAGTCAGTAGAGCTACAATAGTTAAGTATTCTTGAATAAACTTTCAGTAGTAACTTGTAATACCCAGGAAGTACTAGAGTAGCTTAAGGGTAATAGAGATAGGAATATTCTAGAGAGCTGATATATTTCAGCAGTCTACATTGATATCTTCATCAGAGATAATATGTTCTAAGTACTCAATCTAGTCTTGATAGAACTTATACTTATTTATTTAGTATAGAGCAGTTGTTTATGCAGAAGGATCAATATCTGTCTTAGATAGGTATTGTATAGTTCTACTGTTTTACTGTAGATTAGTATATCATCAATATATATAAGCATGCAAATGTTGAGTAGTAGTTCAAAGATATCATTCATCAGGTATTGGAATATTACTAGTATATTAGTTAAGCTAAAAGGCATGACTCATAATTGGTAGTATCCAAACTATATTTGGAAAGCTGTCATTTCAATATCCTTTTCATCAATGAGGATCTGGTGGTAACCATTTTGTAAGTCCAGTAGGGAAAAGGTCTTGGTCTTGAAGATTTAGTATAACAACTCATCAATCCTAGACAAGACATACTAGTTCTTAATAGTAATCTTGTTCAGAGCCCTATAGTCAATACATATTTACAGAGAGTCATTCTTCTAATGAACAGAATGGGGCTCCAAATTGAGAATAGCTGAGTTCAATATATTCTTGGATTTGTAGTTTGATCAACTCATTTGATAATCATGAGTTCCAGCTAGGCCAGCTGGTAGGTACTCTTATACAGGGGTTTAGACTCTGAGATAAGATCAATTCTATATTGGATTTAGTAAGTAGGTGGAAGTTCTTGGGTTCTTGGAATATATCTTAGAATTTCTCAAATAGTTCTTGAGCTTCTGATGAAAATGGGCTAATTGGGACTTTAGGCACTTTTTGTATAATATAGATGAAGTATATATTTCCCTTTTTGTAAGAGAGTCTTTTTATCTAAATTGTAGAGATGATATCAATTTTTTGATGTTTGGAGCTCTTTTGAAGTATCAGAGTGATTTTTCTGTCTTTATGACTTAGGTTAACTTCATTGGTCCTCTAGTTTATATCTAGTTATACTGAGTCAACCAAGCCTTTCTTAGGATAATATCTTATCCTTTAAGATCCAATACTAAAGTCTAACTTTATTTAATATTTGCCAATCTTAAGCAATAGATATTTACAGATATTGCTCAAAGATATGGTCTTACTATTACTAAAGATAACATTTCTTTTCTCAGTAACTGGTCTGCTTCAGGCTCTAATTCTCTTGATAGTCTTAGTGCTAATATTGTTTCCAGTAATGCTACTATTCAGTAAGACATTGACATTCTGTCTGTAAACTTAGCCTGTGAACTTGATGCAACTATCCTCTTTCTTGATAGTATTGAGCTCTTTATCCTCATTGTTCTAATTGCAGCCAGTCTCCTTGAAGTCAGTTTCTCCTCATCTTTGATAAAGAGGATCATCAGATTTGCATTCCTTAGTCTATTTGGTTTGGCATCTTTCAGTTTAGATTTTGAAACTCTTTGAGAGATATATATGGCATTCACCAATATATTTCATACAGTATATTCAAATAGAATGAGGGTATCATCTATATGGTACATAACTATCTATAATTCTCTTGTATCAGTTTTCATCATCTTCCTTCATAGTAGTAATCTTTTAGCTAGGAGACTTTTTGGTTGATCTAAGCCCTTTCTTACTATAGTCTGTCTGAGGGGCTCAGAGACTTCTTCAATATAGAGATCTTGACAGATTTCTTTAATAATTACTTAGACAATTCTTTGCTCTACTTTGACTTCAAATAAGGTGTTTTCAAAATTTTACAAGATAATATCGATTTTGGTAGTAAAACCTTAGTCAACTACTCCTTCTCCTAACCCAATGTTGAATTTTTTGGCCAGACTGCTTCATTCAGCAAGATAGATATAAGTTACTTTCAGTATATACATATATTGCACTTTTAGTACATATAGTAATATTAATACTTAGTAGTATTATGAGATCCTAGCTATTATAGAGGTCATATCTAGCATCTATAGGATGGATCTTAGTAGAGATAGTAGCCTTGTACTATATTTTTTATACTTTGATGATATTCTTAGAGTTCTTCTTACCTGGTACTTCTTCAATAACAGTGATGTTCTGGTTATTAGATTTGTCTGATCTATTTCTCTTCTCAAAATATCTAAAGGAGATATATCCTACCTTTTGGCAAAAAAAGTATAATCCTTTTTCACAGAGCTGCTCCTTACATCCTCAGTACAAGAACTTGGTCATCTACAATTATGTAGATTTCTCTAATTTCTTTGATTATTCCTTCTAGAGGGACTCCTCTTATCTTGGTTATCCTTCTTATATTCTGAATCTCATAGGGCCTATGTAGCAAGAATTTTACAGGCTCTTCTTTGTACCTGCAAAATATTATAAATAGTATGGATATCCTTAGAGGAGACTTTATTCCTCAATCTTCTGAGTGAGCCAGTCTGGTAGAGTAGTGAAGAGATAGTTGGACCTGGTACTATTAATGGCCAAATTGTTTTTCTGATAAATAAGTCTCATAGTTTTGAGGTAGGCATATATTCTGATGGTAAAGATTTCTAAGTCCTCCTCACTATTTTTGCAAAACTTTATCTGAGCTAGTTTGTTCCAAGCTTCTTATATATAGATCATATTTCCAAATTTATTTAGTAACAGAGCCTTAAGTTCTGGGCCTACCATATAGTTATCCCAATTTGATCTATTATGGCCAGCTGCCTATCAAGTGACCTGAGGGTAGTCTTTTAAGGTTACTGAGTATTCTTCTAGGATATGCTAGAACTCAGCTACTATTCTATTGAAGAAGGTTGCTATTATTTCTACTTGGGGTACTGATGTGATAAAAAACTATTGGATAGTGTTGTCTCTGTTATTGTTGAGTACATATCTCTAAAGATACTTAGTTATTATTCTATTAATTTGCTTGATATCTCATATATACTATATTGATGAAGGTTTTGATATTGCTGTTTTTTCCACTTAAAATGGAGATTTTTAAGATCTTGATTGGTTTGTCCTACTCTGCAATTTGTCCTACTATTCCTGCTATATAGCTAGCTATGCAGTTAGAGCCTAAATATTGATATCTGTCATTGTGTTAACTGCTAGTAGTGGGCCTGTGGGAGTAGATATCCCGAAGACTGTTCAGTCTGATGTAGTTATAGTGTAGAGTGACTTGGGGTTGCTTGATTTCCAGAGATTAGATCAAAGAGTCCTATAAGAGTGAGTAAATCAAATCACTATATAGGTGTTAGTATTGGTTCTGAGATTTGGTCTAATTGATCTATAGGTCCTTTGTAAATTTCTAGCTCTGCTATATCTTATTGGCTATTATCAGACTGATATCCTATTGAGTTTTCATCTGACTCCCTTCTCTGATGAGAAAGTGCATCTTTGTATTAACTAGATCCTTTAAAGAAGATATCAGATTCTGGCTAAATAGATGAGTCTACTTTCTGATCAGAAGTTGGAGGTAGATAATTGTCTATTTATTCTCATATCTTGATATAGTAGTAATATAGTATATAACTAATAGTAGGAGAGGGAGGTTTAGGTAGGAGTATGAAGATATCTGTCAGATGTAATGTACTTGGTATCTGCTGCTCTTGCTGTAGAAGAAGCTGTGGAGATATGGCTTAAAAATTCCTGATTGGTAGTAGTAGTAGATTTTTGAGTTCTAGTAACTCCAATGTAGTTACAGGTAAGGATGCAGAACTTATAGTAGCTGCTTACATTTCTAAGACCCGGGCAGTAGTTTCTAAAGATCTTATATAGGTTGCTATATATCTTATTGATCAGAAGCTGATGTGGCCTAGAGATGGTATTTTTCTGGTACTACCTGATCCTAGTAGCTATTGCTAGATAGACTCTGGTTTATGGATTTATTCCTGAGAATCTACAGTTGGTTCTAAAGTTGCTCCTGTCTAAATTTAGTCTTATTCCAACTTCTCAGGTATATGTTTTTAATACTATCTGGGCTCAGTAATTCTGCTACTACTAATTTATAATAATACTTATTTCTACCCCTCTCTTATCTTTTAGATAATTAGGGAAATAAGGAATTACTTAGGGACTTAGTACACAAGTGTACCAAGAAGTCTTCAGTGTGAAGAAGTACTCACTTGAAAGTAATTATAGCAGTAGTGTCCTTCTTAATAATTGCAGTTATAAGGAACTTGTTCTTTGCTGTATGTATTGTTGTTTTCCTGGAGACAGAAGGGTATGAGGTTGATAAGGAGAGGGAGGCTAGGCTGGCAGTTGCTGCTGGTGAGAAGACTGCTTTCTGTTGGGCAGAGTGGTATGGGCTATAGCTCTGGCAGAAGGCCTGCCTGAAATATCACAAAGAATTTGAGGAGAAGAAGGATGGGGAGCTTAAGGAACTGCTGGCTAGATTGGAGACTAAGAGGACTGCAGAAGAGAAGGAAGCTGCAGAACATAATTTGGACCTGGCTTAGAAAGAGAGGAACATGGAGCAATAGAGGATATACTTACTATTATACATTATTCCTTATGAATAATACAACTAACATTTTCTCTTTAAATATGAATGGGCTCTAGGGTGCATTTTGTTGAAAGAATATTTTTACTTGGCTGAAAGGATTGGAGGCTGATCTCTTTCTTTTGTAGAATGTCAGATACAAGGATGATTTGGATAAACTGGAATGGACAAAGGAATGGGGAGGGGAGGCAGTTTGGAAGGGCAAGGTTGGGATTCTGGTCAGAAAGGGTAGAGGGGAGATACAGGATGTGTGGAACTGGGGAGACAGGCTGGTCTGGGGTGAGTAGATTTACACTGCTCAGGAACCAGTTATGGTTAGATCTTGCTACTGTCCTGCAGTACAGGGTGAGTATATAGAGTGGGTAAAGGATCTTCAGGAGGAAGGGACTCTGGTAGAGACTAGAGTGGACATGCTTGAAGGGAACTTTAATATAGTCAGAAATGTACTGTTGGATAGAAATGATGAAGGGTGAGGGATGGAGGAAAGGAGTGGAGGTTTGGAGGTATGGGAGGAAGTAGAGAGACTGAGTGCTTTGGTGGATGCTAGCAGGGAGTTGTGGGGGGACAGAAGGGTGTATACATATTGGGCAAGTGGCCTAGAGATGAGGATTGACTGGATTTTGACAGTAGACTGCTAGGGTCTGGATGTTTCAGAGTCTCTGGAGGCAGAATGGTTTCTGTGATCTGATCATTAGGGACTGCTGGGATAGGGCCATTTTGGAGAGAGTGGGGATGATTTTAGATTGAATTGATTTGATATAGATATTTATATGTAATGATTACATAGAGTCTCCCACATCTTATAAGTAGTTGTGTATATATTATGAGCTTTATTTGAGAATTTAATAATATGAATATGATCTGGCATAATGCTTGATGATCAATTATAGTATTGTAATTTTGAATTTACTCTTATGGCTTTGTATACTCCACTAAGCTATATTTGTTAAGAAGATTCATCATATGGAATACTCAGATCATATAATCTTTCTCATCAAAGATCAGAATAGACCTCTTGGCTATATTTATACTTAAAACTGAGACTGTATTTCGCATACCTGTTGTGGTAATTATATCTGTAATACTAACAGAAACTGTCATTACTAGATTGCTCATGATTAGCATATCTATTTCTAAGCTTATATTGTTAAACTGATCATTATTTGATATTTTAGTATAGTATATATTAAGAGGTATATTGCTTTAGCTGCTTAATACTAGTGGGGTTCATAATCTTTATTATAAAGAGAGGCATTTTTATTGAAGTCACATAGGTCATTTATTTTATACATTACTATAAATGATATAAAACTGATAGAATGATATAAGTTATATGCTGATATATTGAGTTGCTATCTCAATAATATATATACCTGATTAAAATGTTCACAAGTTCAAGATATATCAATAACATCTTATGATACTTATATGTATAGCTAATTAAATAGTAAAATAACAGCTACTAGTATAGAATACTTCAAAGCTAATATTATGTTTGTTACTTTGGCAAAAGACTTGAAAAATCAGTAAATTAATTCAAATTTTTGCTATACATCTTTAGATATTTTACTCAGTTGCTTATTTATAGTATATAATATATTTAGTCTCATGTAGTGGTTGCTGAGTCCTTCAAATATGTCAGATTCTCTCCAAGGTATATCTTTTTTTTTTTTTTTTTTTTTTTTTTTTTTTTTTTTTTTTTTTTTTTTTTTTTTTTTTTTTTTATAGTCACTTGGACTTCTCTTTATTACCTCAATCTATATTAATAATACAATATCACCCCAATCCCCTCACCCAATACCCCTTGGATCCCCCTCACCTCTCTCTACCTCTCCCTATTGGAAGATGACCCAGTCACCCATCACCCAGACCAGCTCTCCACTTTTCTGGTATATATACTTCACCAAACTGTAGCATCTACCCCCACCAGGTCCCCACCCCTGCTACTAGCTATTCAAAATGTCCAATAACAGCTATTTCTACCATGCCACCCTATCCCCAATTCCTATCTACCGACCCTCCTCGAATATATATAGCTAATGCCCAACTAGCCTAACCCAAAATGCCAGAGCCCAACCCAGAGTCAGACATTCATCACCAACCCCCTCTACCAATCTGTAGTGGAGCTCTTCCCATCTCCCCCCTTCCCCTCCCACCAGGGCTCACAGCCCTAACCTGTCTGCAATGTGGCACCAAAAAACCCCCAGAATATCACACTCACCAAGCCAATGTTCAGGCATTTGAATCACTCCCCCTTCCTGTCTAACATCCAAACATTCCTTGCACTCATACTGACCATCTACCACCAAGTAACCAGACCAAAAGTTCAATATCACATTCCACCTTAGAAACCACTACCACATCTTTCTCTGCTACAATTCACATTACACACACTTTTACAACACACTTTCAAGTCGTTTAGTAGAGAAAAGATACTAAGAAGATGTCAAGCAGCAAGCAAGCTGATGCATGTACCAGGTCAGGTGGACCTGGGGCTTTCGACTGGCAGTATGTTGGGAGGAGACATGGGCTGGAGATTGGGTCTTTTGGTGGCTCAAGTGGACTGGGCAGCTCAGGTAGTGGTGGTGGCACTGGTGGGGGGGCTGGAGGGCAGCAGGGGCAGAGCTTTGCAGACATGCTGAGGACTGGGAGTTGGCTGATGGGAGCCCACAGAGATCAGGCAGGAGGGAAGGGGAAGCAGAAGGCTGAGGATGCTGGGGGAGCTGGGCCTTCACTGGTGGGAGGTGGGGGAAGTGGAGGGACTGCTGGGGGTAGTGGTGGGACTGCTGATGGTGG
>RBNI01003822.1:0-15128 GCA_003990745.1 Jimgerdemannia flammicorona
TTTTTTTACCTTTTTTCGCCTGCCCTTCCCTATATCCATAAGCGACACAGCAGGGCCCGCTACGGGGTTTGAATTGTTGTGCTTAATCCGCCTTTCCTTTTTTCGTCTCGTTTTCGTTTAGCGACCAAGCTTTTCCTCCCCTTTGAACAGAATTGAATAGGGTGATCTTTACTGACATCTCATCCTCCATTTCGACATCCTTCTCGCTCTTTTCTCTATTAGATCCAACTGGAATACCACACGACTCGGCACGACTATCTCACGGACCTATAAGGACGAACGAAACACGCGGACAACACCATGCCGCACTGTCGTCATTGATCGATACCACACGACTCAACACACGACTACCTCACGGACCTATAAGGACGCGGGTAACGCCATGCCGCACTGTCGCCATTGATCGCCTGGTGGCCAGTTACCTCTCCCATCCCACAATCCTCATCACATACCCACACACACCACATCCCAAAGGTTCTCAATAAAAAAAACTTCAACATGTCCATATTTGCCTCCCTACTATATATATACATCCAAAACCAAAAACATGTATATCACATCTCACGCAGTCGGGAGGAGACGCGGTGCGGCGAGGGATTGGGGAAATGGGAGAATGAATGGGTTGCTGATGTGTGCGGTGATGAGGGTTTCGTGTATGTAGGCTACATTATATACTAGTCCGTTCCGGTAGGATTTTTGCTCATTCCTGGTGCTCGTTCACGTCCGCAGCGAGCTGGGCAGCCTGCTGCTTGGCTTGGGTAACGGCCTTGTCGACGGAAGGGGCAGCGCGGAGGAGCTGAGGGCGAAGGAAGCGGGTGTAGACGACCTCGGCGCCCTAAGGGGTGGTGGGGTAGGGGGGTAAAGGTAGGAAGGGATGGTGAGGATTCGTGGTGTGTATGCGCAATTGACTCTCATTTTGTATGGGTCGGCTGCGCCACAATCCTTCATACGGTCACCAACCTATAACTTACCCTGAACTGGGGGAGAGCAAGCCACAAAACGAGGAGGGTCTTGAAGAGGTAGTAGAAGGGGAACCAGTAGAGAACCACGTCGGAGAAGAACTCAATGATCTGAATGAAACCGAAAACGGTCCAGTAGGTCAACCTGCGAGTGGAAGGGGAAAGAGGTCCAACCGTGGTTGAGTTAGATAACGATTCGGGTTCCATGAAGAGTTGAACTGATGTTTTGGATGATTTTTCTTCTACGTACCATTGCCTGTCGTCATCATGTCCGGTAGATTCGATAGCCTTGAATGAAGCGTAGGCTGTGTGTAGAGGAAATGGCGAGAAAACGCGACAAGTTTTGTGGGTTGGGTGTGTAACAAAAAAAAAAAAATCGGAGATGGCATGGTCGGAAAGATCATTTCCGGAGGTGACACTTAGCACAAAATTTAATTCCCGCCCAATGCGCGTTTCGTGACGGAGCCACGAGAAGACGAAAAGACGGTTTCTTTTTTTCCTCGTGAAAACCGAGTCATACTGGTGCTATGGCTGAGCGGTTTACTCCAAAGTTCTTTTCACACTATACGTGGGGACGCTTTTCGATATCTGAGACTTGCTCATCTGTTCCTATGCTCATCTCCCATTGAAACCATCTTGCCGGCAAGTCCCCATAAGCTCATCGTGTACCCATTCTATTCTACCGCTGACTAAAAAAAGACGAAAAGCACACATACCAGGGTAAACCCAACCGATCAAGTCCGTCAAGAAGTCGCCAGCCAGGTTAAAGAAGATGGCAATGAAGAGCAGGGAGCCGGCGCCGAGGACAATATAGACCTTGGAGACCTTGGTCTTGGCCTCGACATCATTAAGCCATGCGTGCTTGGACAACTCCTTGTCGAGCTGGGCGTGGTAGTAGGTAGCCTTGTTGTTGAGGGTGTCGAGCTGGGCCTGAGACATGGTGATTGTGTAGCGAAAGGTTGGGTTGGAAGGAGTCTTTTTTTGGGGGGGGGGATGAGAAGAAAAGAAAGGGAAGGCAAAACGTAGCGAGGCGCGGCTGAATATAAAGCGGTACGGTTGGCAAATATTGGTGACGTAGACAGAAGCTCGTGAAAAAGACAGTACCGCAATATATGGTGGAATGTGGGAGAGAGACTGGTTGCAGCCTTGGACTGGAAAGGATAAGGGCCTCTGGGGCTGGGAAAAATCGCAGGAACCTTATCGCAAGGAATCCGTAATATAACTTCCACTTTGAGATCTTCCTTAACCATCGCCATCTCCATCACTGGCCTCTCCGGAAATCGCCCATCCTTCCTGTCTGGCTGATTCCACCCTACCCCGCCTCTCTCTGCCTGTCCTTCTCACTCTCTCTCCCGGGTCTTTTTATCCACACGACACAAACATTTCTTTCCTCCGAGACAATGTTATCATTCTCTCTTTCCCCTCCCCCATCCGAGCCCAGCTAATCTCTCTTCATCGCCATCGCGCCTTATCCGCAGTCAAACATACCCAGTGGCTCGAGCCATCCGCCTGTACCACCGTCCCGCAACCCAAACGCGGCCGACAGTGGGCATTATCCGCGTCCTGGGAAGGCTGGGCCCCGCGTGACACGAAGCCTATGGCGCTGGTGCGCTAACAAAAGAAGGCTCTCCCGAAGATTAAGGGGCCATGGATGGGACATGCAGGATGCCACCTCCCACGCGCAAATAAAATGGCCGACCTCGCTCACCTCCCACGTTCTCGACGAATTTCCACAAGGACGGCCACGATTTTCTTCGCCAGCCACAATCTCTTCGCAAGAAGGTAGGTATACGTAACTTAGTGAACTGAGTTGGATAGGCCGGGAACGGGAACCCGTCGTTTTGCTCTCCGCGCGTCGCCTACTCGTGCTCGGTTTCACATGCTTTGACACTCTATCGATCCGTACTTCGAGTCATCTCTTGGCCTTGGGTCCCCGAGCACATGAAAAGGAGATGGACCGAGAGACAGCCACGTCGGTCGGGTCGTTAGTAGGCGAAGCATTTTGCATGATTTCATCGAATTGTGTGATGTCCACATCACAGGGAGAAGACGAACACCAAAAAAATAATGAGAAGAGATAGATGAATGGAATGGGGAAACG
The DNA here is from genome assembly GCA_003990745.1 of Jimgerdemannia flammicorona. Taxonomy (NCBI): domain Eukaryota; kingdom Fungi; phylum Mucoromycota; class Endogonomycetes; order Endogonales; family Endogonaceae; genus Jimgerdemannia; species Jimgerdemannia flammicorona. The sequence goes on from RBNI01003822.1 coordinate 3,061, forward strand.
AAGGAGATAAAATCTACAGGCCACACCAACGCGCCTAATCGAAATTCCCAACTCGTTGAGACAAAGAATCCAAACTTGCAAGAACAACACACTTCCAACCTTTGTAGCATCAAGCGACACGGCGTATTGGGCGAATACCCGTTATTATTTGTTTCAATCATCCCTGTCGTTCGCCCTCGCTTTTCAGACTATCCCTTTTGGCTCGCGAAAGCTAGGCGTGAATGGCGAACGCCAAAGCCCATCCGTTCCGTCGGCCGCGAGCAGCACAACCAAACCGGAGCGACATTAGGGCGACCGTGCTGGTGGCTACTCTAGTTCGTCTTGACGCCATGTAGTGATGGAGGAAAACGTCGTGTTCTGATTTCTTTTGATGTCATGGGTATGTGGTGGTGGACGCAATTTAGGAGATTGCGATCGACATCCGAGATGCGATACGTTGTCCAGGCAACAAGTTGCACCAATACCGTCAATCAAAATTTTTCAGATTCCGTACACATAATTACCTGCATCAAAGCAGTTGGGTGAGGCGCAATGAAATGGAAGGGGTTGTAATAGTTTAGGCTACCAACAGTTACTTTGTTTCTGATCACAGATCAATGAAATGTGGCTCCCGATACCTTCTACTGGCGGCCGAAAAAAAAAAAAAACGCCCATTACTCTGCGGACGGAGATTACGTCACGGAATAACCGTCACTTCTCACGTGACTACTGAGTTGATCATATATACCATGTAAGAATTTCCTTCCTATTGGCTATGTCAGGTATCGCGCAATGCTCTGTTAAATAATGTGTAAATATTCCTTAGCTACTCGGAGGCCAGTCCCCTTACAAAAGGATTGTGTCGTGAAAAACTCAAATACATGCCCTTCCTCCGGGCTTTGCTTGATGGAGCTGTCCTTAGGGTCTTAGGGCATTGACTGGGCACCAATACTGTATTCAATGACCTGCTCAAGCTATCATGATCGATGACAAACACTACGTCCACGTCGTCTGGCTAACAGCGGCATTTGTGAATGTAGTGGATATGAACCTCTCTATCAATGTTCGTTCACAGTTTTCACGCTTCTATTTTATTTTTATTATATTATATTATATTATATTATCATTGTTTTATTTCATTTATTTTATTTTATTTTATTTTATTTTATTTTTGGATCGCAACAAATTCTCCGTGTATTATAACACCTTCCAATTTCCTCACCCCAGCGTCTTTCTGTCCTGCGCCAGGCGTAATTGCCATCATGACATTGAAAGTGGTCATGATTTTACTGTAGATTATTCATTCACGGATGAGGCGGCAAGATTCTCATTCTGTAATTATTCCATGTATACTGGGATGAATGTCTTAACACATGTCATGTCAACCCTCTTCGAAAAGGGCCAATTTACATCATCCAATCATCTTATCGAAGAATATCTGCTGTTCATGTCCCTCATTCGCTAATTTTAATCCGAAGATGACATGTTTGGTATGCACCAATCGATTCAAGCCGAAGCTTTGGAATCACCGTCCTTAACCTCTTGCGAGGATCTTGGACCTGCATTTGAACAATTCACAAAAAACTGAGACGTCGAATTCTACGCAGAACGCAAGACCAATATCCATCCACAAGAACTTCCCGGGTTTCCAGTGAAGGCAGTTTCTGCCGTCGGATTTCGGCGATTTCAAATTCCGGTATTGGTTCGCAACGAAACGTGGTGGATATTTCCGCACGCGGCACCGACGTGCCCCCTAGAGACGTCTACGTCGCCGCCGACATTCTCCAGATGGGTGCGCGGAAAACTAGCCGAAATGAAGATCTTACGCCGCAGAAGGTTGTTCGACTATATATGGCCACACTTTGATTGACATTTATTGAGCACATGCTCGGGTGTTTCGAGCATGTATATCCTGCTATTGAATTCAACATGTGAATGGTTTGTTTGATGACGCGTTGAAGGAGGTCATGGCCCCCTTTGCTCCAGCAGGTTCTATCCAAAAAACAAAAATGTTCTTAGAGAACATTGGTCATTTTGGTCTTGTTTAATTCCGTTGCTTGAAGGAGAGGGTGATTTCGATCGGCTTTCCAACAACGTCATTTTCCGCTCCGTGTTTTGCTTTCCGTGCTTTCTTTTGGAAATATCGTATTCGCTTTACCGCCATCCATCTCTTTTGAGCATCAATTGCAACCCGTGTTTTTCCTATCTTGACGTGCACACACGACGCATTCGATTCCACCCGGATTGCGCTTATATCCATTGTGCATAACATGTGCTTTCGGCATTCGCAGTTTGGCATTGAGGAACGAAAGAGGCCGAGAGCGTGACGCTCCCTGCTCCCTCCTCCTCCCCTGATGACCCAAGAAACCGTAGATTGACAGCAAAAGCAAACAGAACGTTTCACCGAACGCTCCGGGGGCTTGTCCATAAAAAGAATTCTTGCATGGTGGCGCCGACAAGAAGTGGCGTATCATATAGTAACGACACGCCCAAGTGTGTAGCATTTGACAACCTCACCTTGCTGTACTACCCTGTGTTTCAGCGCAGCCGATGCGGGTTACTAGCCATGTGGAGAAAAATAAATTATTAAATACAGGGGCCCTGAGACCATGTGCCACATGGGGGATCACACGGAGAGCAAACATAATGACATCGGACACTGAAGTAGGCACGGTAATGCGTTTCCAATGAACTTTTTCATAAGACAAAAATAAAAGAAAAACTTCAAGCAGCGATTAGAAATTATGAATACCCCAGCGCGAATTTTTTTCTGCCAACGCCGATTTTGTTTAATGAAACAAAAAGATCAGCAGGGTTCTGGCACGATGTCCTTCAATCACGACAAGCGGCAGAAGATCAGGGACCCGTCGCATAGATCGTCCGAATTAAGTACTTATATGGTCGGGACTGTTGTTTATTTGCTGTCCGCTGTTCCATAAATAGCTCAAAAAAGGCATTTGTTTGCGAGGAGGAGGGGGGGGAGGGAAGGAGCCGCAGTGACAATCTTTTTATTTCATGTATCAAGTGACTTAAGAATCCTTCTCGACCGAATCTACTGTTATTATGCCGTACGTCAGGAATCGCGTTTGGTCACTTCGCTGGTCATGTTGGACATGGATCAATATTAGTTTTAGGAATTGGCCCATGACCAACCGATATTGATCCCGACGGTAGTTGTAATTAAAGCATTTCGTTGAATAAGAGAAGAGGCGAAGTCGCCCTCTGCTAGGATATCGAAAGTATATAAGGATAGGATTACTACTCGTACAACCGTCAACTTCAATTCTCCGCACTTCATCCACATCCACATCGCATCTCCGCATTCCACATCCTCAACATTTCACATCAAATCCAATGGATGCCCAGAGGCTCCGTGCTGCCAAAGATCTTTTTGCTGCTCGGAACCGATCGAAAGAGGGGAATTACGTATTGCTTAAACTCTGGGCCTTCACGGCCGGTGCGAACAAAATGAATTTTCCGTATTACGATGAGCTGCCGCGTCATCTCGAATACCTCAACCTCCAAGAGCTCAGCCGATGTATGACGTGGATACCCTTTGAACGCTTCACCAATGTCAGACGGTTGGGGAGGGGGGGGTTTGCCACCGTTCATAGGGGTACAATCAAGTGGAAGAGAGGTCAATATACCGACCACGTTGTTTATTCCGGAGGAAAAATACTCTACCATAAAATCGATTTACCTATCACGAAGTACTTCGCTCTGAAGGAAATTACTCCTGACATGGCGCCCGAGGTAAAATTCTCGATACTTTGCGATGCTGTTGCTGTGTCTTCCGTCGCCGTCAAAACTTCTGACACGTTACTTTATGCTTGTAGATCATATACAATTTTATCATTAGTGTAGAGAGCCCATTCACTACCGCACCCATTATTGGACTCTCGTGGCATCCTACAAACAACAAGTACTTGATGGTAATGGATTGCGAAGGAGGTAACCTTGACAATTGCTCCATGCTCAACACCCAACCAGATCACGTATTCTGGGAAGCTGTTCTCGGGGCATCCTTACGCATGACACAAAACCTAGCTTCAATTCACAAGTCCGGCATTCTACACCACGATCTGCATCCGGGGAACATCGTGTTCGACGACTGGCACCTGACCGACAACCGCATCATCGACATTGGCCAAGGCAGCACCATCGGCAGCTCGTTCACGGCCCCAGGGGTCTGCGGCCGAAGAGACTATCTCCCTCCCGAAGTTTTCAAGCAGCAGCCGTACACCGAGGCGTCTGAGGTCTACTGCCTCGGCACGCTCATGTGGCAGCTGGTTGTCGGCGTCCCCCCGCACGGGACCGCAGAAGCTTTGAGGGACGACGGGCTTCGCGAAGACCTCATTCCACACATGCCGAAGGAGTTTGCGGCCATCCTCCGCGAATGCTGGAGCCTCGACCCGACGAGGCGGCCTTCGCTCGATTGCATCTCTGCGCGGCTGGCCAACTCGGGCGAGCAGTGGAACGTGCCTCTGGATCCCGAAAGCAGGGCCTTCATCGAAAGGAGGCGCGCCTCGTACTGGACCAGGGCGGCCGCCCAAACTACTGGCAGTGGAAATATCCCGTTCGAGTTCACCAACGGGTCGACGTTGGAGGAGCCAGTTAGCATGCCGCACGAGGCGAACGCGGAGGATTTAGGAGGTAGGTCATCGGTGTTGCAGTTGGATAGAGTGATCGACTCGGTGCGCGCGATTGGTTTTCGTCGTTCACCTTTCGTTCATTTACATTCCATCAGACACCCAGTTCTACGCGCTCCCTGCCATATATCCAACTATAAAGCGGCCCGATGGTCGGTACTGGAAGCGCTTCCATAAGTGTATTTCTGAGGCGATGACTGGTGTAAGAGAACTGATCTGCTGGACTGCGTAGAAACCATGAAGGCACCAAATGCGTGCCTGCCGGCCTGCATTTTCTGTTTCTGAATATTTTAGTTGCATATCACGTACATAATTAGAATTTTTTACTGCTTGCTGATCTGTTTTTTTTTCTCGTACAGTTGTTACACATTTTTCTTTTTTCTTTTGTAGCATTCGTCCTCTTTCACTGCTTGCTGATCAGTTCCTTTTCCCTTTATATTTTTTTGTCGTACTCAGCCACTTTTTTTGCTTGCTGATCAATCCTTCCACCTTTCTCTCTACATATTATTGCGCTCCTCTCACTGCTTGCTGAGCAGTGCATATGTACATTTCGTTTTTCTTCTGTAATTTTACGTTTCACTCTCCTTCTTTTGTAAATAAACATTTGGCATCAGGTCGTGCACATAACATTTTATATCCAAAACAGTTTGACCGTTCAGGTCAAATTGCTCTCTATCACGAAAGATAACTCTTGACAATCTAATTCATGGCGGGCAATGGTTAGATATCTAGGTGTACCAATGACATGTCCTTGATTGTCATTGACAATACTCTCTCTCTTTTTTTTATTTATTTTTTTATTCATAGCATATTATTATGTAAATCTGTTAAAATAACCGAAACATGGTTATTGACTTTTTGCATACGCACTAAGAATAGCCTTGTTCTCTGGTGTGTATTGTATACCATAAAAAAGATTATCATGACCAGCACATCGTCATCGTCATTTTCATTTTTTTTTTTTTTTTAAATCTATTAAACAAGTTCAATCACTTCGTGACGGGCAACACTAATGATTCTTGCCATTATAACGTAGTTGTAATGGTAGCCTAATGAAGCAAGCTGCATCTTCAAGAATATTATATTCCGGAGCAAGACTATTGAGATAGAACTGCTCTCGCGCTGCCGTATTAGCTACGTCGCGGCATTCAACAGTGTCGAGCAAAAAATGAAATAAATAAAAATAAAAAAGAGAGTGTCCGCAAATGAAATTACGTATTACAAATCAGACACGCGGAACGTAGCCCCGCTAGTGTCAAAGAGAGAGTGGGACCCATCCCACTCTCAGAACTCAAACAACATTGCAATATTAGCGAGGAGCGATTTTCTTCGTTCTGCCCAACAGACCAGCCGCTTTAGCATGTCTGTCGAGACGTAGACATCCATGTGCATCTAGCTGCAATGCCGCGCGTAGGTTGCAAATCGCACCAGCAAATGAAATGAAGCGTGAATGCACCGATCAAACGGCTTTGCAACACGAGCACCTGTACCAATTCGCTAACAAATCGCCGTGGCCGCGTTGTGCCGCAGGCTTTGGTTATGTGCGACATGCTTGCTGGAAACTAACGATCAAAATCACGGTCTCGGTGCTGTCATTGCCTAGCGCTGGCGATACAGGATGCGACACACCGCCAGGTCAAGGTGTGCTGCACGACGGAAACTGTCCAGCTAGTGGATGGCGTCCATAGTTTTTTTTTTTTTTTTTTTTTTTTTTTTTTTTTTTTTTTTTTTTTTTTTTTTTTTTTTTTTTTTTTTTTTTTTTTTTGTTTTTTTGTTTTGTTTTGTTTTTTGTTTTTTGTTTTTTGTTTTTTGTTTCGGAGAACGCGCTTAAAATTCATTTATTTCCCTGTCGTTATATGCCGAGAATCGAGCTGCAGAAGGGAAAATTGCCTATCCGTTTCAAAAGCCTATATATCAATTGTAACTTCACCCCCAAAATTCTGCTGTCCACATCCAAGTGACCGCAAAGCTGCCAACTAATCCTGCCACCTAGGGCCGGCCGAAGAGCAAGCCAGGCTCGGGTCCAGCTGGATGAAATATTGCTCATTCCGTCTCTGACTCTCCGTGCTCTTGGCGGCATGGATAGCCAGTTCGGCAAAGTGGTCAGCGAACAACGCACACTGTAATACTCCAAACATCCGCAAATAGGAGCGAGGGGCACCGTCTTTATTATCTTATACAAAGGTAACCCATGCAGTATGAATTTTTTATGTGTCTTTCATCGTGGACATTACATTTATATCTACAACGCACTAGGCATTGTGTTCATTCCATGAAATAAAACGATTCGACAAAAATCAAAAGGAACACATACGCACTTGCGAAATCTCGATCATTTCCCCGATGGCATCCCCGCCTCTTGCCTCCCTCACAAACAACTTCGATTTCCTTGACGGGGATGCTGGAGAAGTGGCGCATGCCGGAAGAGACGAGCTCCTCGCTTGTCTACTTTGCCCCTAATCTTGCTGATCTTGTTGATGTGTTTATACTTGCGCAGGGTCAGTATGTCCATCGTCTTGAAATCGATCTGCGGGTGAGGGGGAGAGAAGGGTTTCGAGTGAGTGTTTGGCGGGAAGGATGGAGCAGGAGGGCGTGAAGTCTTAGCGGGTATGTTGTGCTGGGGAGTGATCCTCTATGGCACTGTTGGCCTAGTGGAGTGCTAAAGGTTTGGGCAGACTTCATTGTCGAAGAAGTCGTCACGAGATCTGAAAGTAACACAACGGCGGGGTTACTCCGCGACTCGGTTCTGGACCTCCCGGTGAGGGAAGGGGGGGGGGGGGGGAAGCGTGCGGTAAACCATATCGTTGAAGATGCCTAGACGTCGTTTCCCCCATTTTTCAACAAATATCTATTTCCCATCAAATAACAACCGCGAAGGGCCCCTTCGCAATCCCGCCACCTGCTCACCGTTTGGAAGTTCCCCGGTGTGACGACCTCAGTGATCTTGGGGCGCTTCTCCCTCTCGCGCTGTGGGTCGGTACCCTGCTTAGAAGTGGTGGCCATGCTGGAACCGGCGGCGGAAGCAGTGGTTGTGGTCTTTTGCTTGAGCCTCTTCCAAAACTTATATGATAAAACCACTAAAGGGAGATCATTTGTTTGTTAAGTTCACGATAGAAAGATATCTGTCTGTCATGAAGACCTGCCCTCAGACTCGTCGAGCTCGTCAAAGAAAGTCACCTAGAGTTGCGTCCAGGTCAACTCGCGGGTCTGCCTTCAAATACAAGACCGTGGTCAGGCGACAGATGAGGGGCTGGCGAACGATCCATTTGGAGGAGGCTAGGGAAGGCTACTGCACAACCAAGATCTCCTAAAGTGGGGATAGAAGTAGAGAAGGAGTAGGTAGATAGGACATAAATAAAGACTAACGAAACATAATGGAACAAGGAACAAAATTATTGATGATGTCACCTATCACGTTAACAACGAACATTGGTGGCGATGATATTTGTTGAAACAGCCCCCACCTTTCATCGTTGACCTTGTTGATCTCTCCTCTTGTTTTGTTTGTCTCATTAGTTTCACGCTCGTTAAATACACCTCATCAACTTCGCTAGCCTCATGCAATAAGTTGGAATGACGTCACCACCTCAACCACGCACACCGAAAAGAGAGGTCTATTTCGCCATAATGCTCGGCTCTGTGGCGCCTCGTAAGGGCACATACAGTTCAACGCAGGAGCGTTTAACCGAATTTTAAGTGAAAACGTCATTGGCGACATCGATGTTTCTCCTTTATTGTATCGAATTCGTAGATAAATTCTCCCATTCCCGCTCGCATGTGTATTTCCACTCACTTATTCCCCCTACCTACTCTTTTTTGCTCTTCTTCTCCGTCCTCTCGTCCTCCCTCAACAGCCCCCATCCATCCACCTCCCAGCCTCCCTAACGAACCCTGCGACGCGCCTCTCCACATCCGCAACCTCGTCCCAATTCTCCTCCGCGATTTTCTCCGCAATCCCCGGGAACGTCTGCGCTTTATACCCCGCCCACAGCCCGGGAGCGAACACGACATGCTTGTACCACGGCCGTCCTTCCAGTCCCAGCGGATCGATGAATCCGCGCTCGAACTTTGCAAGCCGGTCGTTCAGCTTCCGCAGCCGTCGCTCGAGTTTCGCGCTGTTGTGTCGCCCGTGCTTACCGTTCTTGCCGTTTCGCTCGCGTTTCGGAAGGCGCTTGCGTATTTTCTCCATGTCGTTCTCCAGGTCCAAGGACGAGTCGTGCAGGTCCGCAATCGCCTTACGTAGCTGTTGGAGTTCGAGCGCTTGGTGCGGAGTGCCATTGTTGGGCGGGGCCGAGTGCACGAGGTCGTCGACAAAGGTTGAGAGGTCCGAGGCGTAGCGCGTCGGCGAAAACGGGAGAATCGGGTCGTTTGAGAGACGGAAGGCGATCAAGGACCAAATCTGGGGGAGGAGGGGAAGGGGTGTTTGGTATACACGCGTGACGGTAATGACAGGTGGGATGGCCTTGAAATGCGCAACATACCTGGGTTATGGCCTTGTGGTAACTGAAATCGGGATCGCCGAATTTCTCCATCCAGTGGAAACTACACAACCAAACAAAATCAAACCACACATGTCAGAGATCGCATTCAATTCGCTCGTTACCAGATTTCCCCCTTCCCCCTTTCCCTCCTCCCCTCCCAATTCCCCCAACCTATAACCCACCTATCATAATTACTATGGTAAACTCCATACTCTCCCCTGAACGCCATGCTCAACGAGCTGACACCCACGAAGTCCAAAAATGGCACATAATCCGACCCAGCGCCCAGCTGTCCTACGTTCGGCTCATCATTCTTCCCTCCATACTCCATCGCAGCATTCACCCTGTGAGGGCCCTCTGGGGGCGTGGCACGCCAGGCGTCGTACACGGACTGGCCCGTGTGTGGGTCCTCGACGAGGCGGGTGACGTTGAAGAGGAGCAAGGCGAGCGAGGGAGAGGCCTCCACGACGAAGTGCCGGCCTGATACGGCCGTGTCGACTATGGGGCGTGGGAGGAGGATGTGTTTGTATTTACAAATAAAAAACGTAATAAAAGATTGAAGAGAAGACGAAACCAAGAATTTTCGAACACGCACCATTGATATATGTCACGGCCTGTTCTCTCAGCCACGAGGCATTATCCTCGACCCACTCAGTCGACCCGACGAGGCCGTACTCCTCGGCGTCCCACGACGCAAGAATGATTGTGCGCCGCGGACGCCAATCCTTCTTCAACAACGCACCTAGGGAATGGGCTACTTCGACCTGGGGATGGGGGGGCGTGAGTGAGTGAGATGGGGAGGACGGATGAATAATGGATCACGTAAATTGTAATCACGTACCAGAGCGGTTGAGCCAGAGGACGGATCGACGGCGCCGAAAACCCATGCGTCGCGGTGGTTACCTTAAGGGGGCCAACAGGGGAGAAGGGAGGAATTAGCACGATATGGCCGATTCGAACGACGTATGCTCGTGGAAAAGACCCCGAGCCCCAACTCACCCAAAATCACGACACGATCCGGCTCCTCCCTCCCTTCGATTTTGGCCACGACATTCCAAATCGGCTTCACCTCGCTTTCGACGTCATTCACTAAATTCACTAGCGCCAGACTCGGTCCTGTAAAATATCCAACTTCCAACCCTCCGCTCCACCCCTCGGGCGCAGAAACGCCCTGACCCTCCAACGCCCTCAAAAGGGGCTCGGCATCCTCCCACGAGATCGGCAACGACGGTATCGAGGGTAAATTCGTCGCCTCCTCCACGGGAATCCTGTTTGCGTCCTTGGTCGCCGCCCATCCGGGCGTGAGTGGGTCGCCTGGTGCGACCGAGAGGAACTGCACAGACCCTCTCTGGACAGAGGAAGGAGAGCGCCACGGGCCAGATGGGTACGAGTGATTGCGATCATGGTTGCCCGGTTTGTTGAGCGGCCCATCGTCAGCGGGGTCCGAGTAGATCAGGACGCCCAGACAGCCGAACCGCTCCGCGGCGCGAACTTTCAGACCGCGGAAGACCCCACCGTAGCGTACGAGCGCAATCGTGCCAGTTAGGTTCACACCGAGGGACGTGAGATGCTCAAAGTCGGAAAGGTGGCCGTAATTCACGTAGACGAGGGGTGCGGTTACGTTGCCTGAAGCAGAATAGCCTGCGAGAGGGGAGAAGAGGAGTTTGGTCGGATCAGTTCAACGCGATCCATCTGGATGGCACGCGCGCGTGCGTCACGCCACACCATACCCACCATGAAACGTCGGCGTAGCATCCTGTTCTTTACTAGTCTCATCGTCTTCGGCGATATCCTCTCTAAGCTTGGCCTCAAACCTCAGTTCTTCTGGCTCGACAATAGCAACGCGACGGTACTTTGGGTAGTTGAGAAGTGGCCAGTACTCAACGATCTGCGTGTCCGTCAACCCAGCCTCGATGAAACGGTCGCGCGTCCACTCGGCCTGCAGCCGGTCGGCCTCCGTGCCGGCCAAGTGCGCCACCGACGTGTAGTGCTCCAGCGTGTCGCGGAGCGAGGAGCAGGAGGGTGCTGTGAGGAGGATGTGCTCGGCTTCGGAGTTGGTTGGACCTGCAATGGAAAGGTTGGGAGGGAAAAATGTCAATGCTGTCAATTTTCGCTGATTCTCTACTTTGATGCTTCACAACAACTTATAACCCACCATGTGGCCTCTCTTCTCCATCGATCCATATAGCTAACAATGATGCCATCAACGCCATGGTCAGCAGCGACAGCAGCGTGCCCATAGCCACCCTAGCCCAGCTTGTACTGGGCGGCTCGATGGTCATACGACGTCGGTCGATCACAGGCTGGCCATACTCGTCAAAGTAGCCTTTGTAGACCGGCTCGGCTGTGGTGCTCTCGCCGTCGGGATCGGCGGTAGGGAGCGGCGCGTAGTCGCTCTTTGATGACATTATATTGTGGGGTTTGTTTTTCCTCGAGGAGGCGAATGGGGGGGGATGTGGGTGGTGGTCCGACTTGGGTGGGAATTTCTCCGAATCTGGCGAGGTGTTTGTGCTGGGGTATGTCATTTTATATATTTATATTTTTTATATATATAAACGAGTACACCCATGGCCACGAGGAGATATAAAAAAGAACACCTCAAGAGATCCCTCGGCGTATGCAAGATGCCACTGATGCATACCATCAGTCAACATCTCTACTCGTTGTCATCAATTGTCCCCCACAAGCATCACGAGAAAATCAATCACCAGGTTTCGAACAGTTCATGTCACGTGAGGTGGCTTGCCCGTGGAAGTGGCGAAGCCAGCCACAAATTGCCCAAGGTACAGCGTAAGGTAAGGTAACAATTGTTATGGATGCATTCATTACAAGTTCACTGACCGACGGCATACATTGGCCATCAAAGGTACAACCGAACCGCCATCCACGAAGGCAACCACAATAATACCAGCGACGCCATACGTCTGCGCGACCCACCCCACAATCACATCTTCCCCCC
>RBNI01003823.1:0-15127 GCA_003990745.1 Jimgerdemannia flammicorona
ATTCTACTATTTTTACTAGTATAGCTAATTAGGTAGTTAGATTTTGAATATTGATTACTAATAGTGGGCCTATAGGGGTAGATTTTCCTGAAAATTATTCTATCTATTATAGTTATAGTACTGAGTAACTTAGAGTTACTTAGTTCTCAGATATCAGATCAAAGGATCCTATAAGACTGGATAAGATAAATTATGATATAACTCATTCTTATACTCTTTTCTGAATACTCACTTTATATTTATTTAACTTTATTTTTATGTGTTCTTCCCTAAAAATTCTTATATAATATTTATATATAATCTATTCGTATACTTAACTCAGTCCACTACTTAGATCAAGACTCAGTTCTACTACAGAGAAGAATTCAAAGTTACCCAAGTTTGACTATATCTGGTATCTGATCAAATAGAGAAGTTCAAAGACAAGTTATTTAGTATGAGTAATATCAGTATTACTATTAAGACTTAGAGGCCTACATTCAAATCAGAGCTAATTATTCTCAATTAAGGAGTCCATTGGTCTGCTGGAGTATTCAACAATGAAGAAAACCATATTATTGTTAATAAATATAGAGAGGTTGTTATAATAGTGATAAGGCATCTCTATAGTAACAAGCTTTACTACTATATCTATAATAATTTCACAGTCATATTTAGTCTTAGTACATTTTTTGCATCTTTTAGTCAGTCTTTTCTTGTCATTTCTTGAAAATTCTACTATGTTCTGATATCTTCTACTTACTTAGAAACCTTCTCTCGGTGCCCAGACACCACTAAAACATTCTTGTCTTTCCTTGGCACCAAGTATCTTATCTCAGCTAGTCATAGAACCTTTCAGAACATTGTAGAATAGTATTAGTCAGCTTTATCGAGAATCTATTTCTTGGCATTTCTCTTTCTTTTCAAGATCTTTCTTACAGATTATATATAAATATCCTTGTTCTCTGTCTGAATAAAGCTCAGAATATTTTCTCCCAGAAATCTCTTGAGAATACTTGAACCTTTAAGTATCTCTTTGAGCTACTTTAGGCTAACTAGAACTTCCAGATTTAACCACTTCCTCTTAAAGAAACTAGAACTGTTATACTTGGTAGCAGTGGTGTCATTACACCTTGCCTTATTAAGAAACCTCACACGAATTCAGAAACCAGTCACAACTAGTCACACGAACCTGAAATGAGCTGTGAAGAGACAGTCTATCAGCCAGACCTCTCTGCTACAGAAGAAGCAAGAGGATTGCTACTCAATATAGAAGATATGATCAATGCCATGGCCCACCAAATTCAAGAACTTTAAGTACAACTAGAATAGCAGAAAACACAAACTATAGATATATCACATTCTACCATAGCATCAGTCAGTTTTAAGCCACTCAAGTCAGATACCTTTGATGGCCATTGAGGAGGACTATCTACAGATGCATGGACCTTCCAATTGGATCAATACTTCAAGCTCACAAGAATGGAAGATGACATGTAAGTCCAATTTGCCACCACACTTCTCTGAGGAAATGCAGCCATCTGGTGGCATAATTATATCATGGTTACATCTGTACACTCATATGTATGAATCAGAGATTGGGAAGCTTTCAAGAGAGCTCTTTACAAGCAGTTCAAGCCTGCTAATGCCACCAAGCTAGCCAGGGATAAGCTAGCAAATATCAAGCAACTCAAGTCTATGCAAAGCTATAATACACAATTCTTGTCAATTCTACTTGAGCTATCAGTGATATCTAAGAATGAAAAGATAGACTACTACATCTGAGGTCTGAAGGGAAATACACAAGTCAAGGTTGAGCTGGAAGAACCCAAAACTCTTGATGAAGCCATGAGAATTGCTGATAGATTTGATATCATCACCTTTGGCAACCACTTCAAACCAGAACACCACAAAAAGAACCACTTCAAGAACCACCACAGAAACCAACCAAGGACAGTTGGCCCAACACCAATGGACTTAGACACTATGAACAAAAAGAACACCAAGCTCACCCCTAAAGAAAAGGACTACCTGAAGAAATCCAGAGATTATTTCTTCTGTCACCAAATAGGACACATCACAACCAAATGTTCTAGGAAGACTAGCGAACTCTTAAGACCAGTCACTGTATTGTCCAAGGACATATCTGTCAATCCCACTATCAGTCAACTTGAGCTCAAGGTCAAGAAGCTTCATCTGAAGGCCCAGGTCCCTCAATATCAAACAGAAGGAGCTATTGGTCTTGACCTATACTCAGTCAAACAAGTCACTATTCCAGTCAAGGGCAATACTCTGGTACCTACTGGAATTGCAGTCCAATATCCTGAAGGACATTATGCTAGAATTGTACTGCAATCAGGACTCAGTGTCAAATATCATTTAGATGTAGGTACTGGTGTCATTGACCCAGACTTTTGAGGACAAGTTCAAGTCTTGCTTGTCAACCAGAAGGATCAAGACTATACAGTTAAAGAAGAAGACTGAGTCACACAAATGATCCTGGAAAAAGCCAGTCAACTCAAGATTACAGAAGTCCAAGAACTCCCTGAAACCAAACAAGATCAAAAGGGTTTTGGTAGCACTGATCAAGCAGCAAGTCTTAGTGAAAATTGAGCTCAAGCTATGCTCATTTTCAAAGGCCTAGTCAAAGGAAAAGAAGTTTAAGTACTCATAGACAGTGGAGCTGCAGGGAACTTCATCAATCAGAATCTCATCAAAAACCTCAAGATTTTCACCAAGCCTGCACCCAAGAACAATAGTATAGTCACTCTGCACCCCTTCAAGTCAATTGCCACCAAACTGCCCGTCAAGATTCAGAAATATTGGGAATGAGTAGACTTCGAGATTGCACTACTAAGAGATCATGATCTGATCTTAGGAAAACTCTGGCTTATGAAACACAACCCAGACATTAATTGGTATAAGAATGAAGTCACCCTACTTCAAGATAGAGCTAATATTATGATCAAGACAGACAAGACCATGAGCAAGACCCAGATTGCAACACTATCAGCTATACAGTACAAGAAAGCACTCAAGAAGGCAATGCATACCTTTATTGTAATGATTCACTCTAAGAAATAAGACAAGAGACTATCAGTTAACAAAAGTGTCAAGCTATTGCTAGAGTAATTCAAGAATGTCTTTCCAGACAAGCTACCTGGCCTACCATCTATACAAAAAGTTGATCATGAAATTGAACTGACCCCAGGAGCTATACCACCCAAGAAACACATGTACTGCATATCACTCCTTGAAATTGAAGCAGTCAAGAAGGAACTAGAAGAACTACTTGCACAAAGAGCCATCCAGCTAAGCAAATCTCCTTATGGCTCACCAGTCTTATTTGTCAAGAAGAAGGATAGTACCTTGTGAATGTATATAGACTATTGTGTACTCAACAAACTCACTGTTAAGAACTGCTATCCATTATCCTTGATTGATCAAATATTTGATACTCTCAAGAATGCCAAGTACTTCACCAAGTTAGATCTTATATCAGGATACCACCAGATCTGAATCAAGCTAGAAGACATTCCCGAGACTGTATTCATGACCCCCTTTGAACTCTATAAATTCCTGATCTTAGCATTTGATCTCACCAATGCACCCACCATATTCCAGACTTTGATGAATAAGATATTCAAAGACTAACTATTTATTTTCCTGTTGGTATATCTTGACAACATCCTGATCTTTAGTACAACTAAAGAAGAACACCTCAAATATATTCAAATAGTCCTAGAGATCCTGTGAAAATACAAGCTTTATGCTAAGCTCAAGAAGTGTGAATTCTTCAAGGAATAAGTTGAATATCTTGGTCACATTGTCTCTGCACAAGGAATTCAAGTAGACCCACACAAGATAGAAGCAATTAAAGAATGGCTCATTCTGTTGAACCTTACAGAACTCTGATCCTTCCTTGGTCTAGCTGGCTATTACTACCACTTTATCAGAAACTTCTCTGGCATTGCTGAGCCACTGACTAACCTCATGAGGAAGGCCCCACACTCAGACCACTATGTACCCTACACCTGGGATCTCTTCTGTCAACAAGCCTTTCAAGAACTCAAGAACTGCCTGACTCATGCCCCAGTTCTATGTAATGCAGATCAAGGCCTAAAATTCACAGTCACTACTGATGTGTTGAATTTTGCCATTGGAGCTATCCTGTCACAAGATGATGGCAAAAAACATTGCCCTATTGCTTTTGAGTCCTGCAAGCTGACCCCAGCTGAATAAAAGCTAGCTACTCATAAGAAGGAACTACTAGCAATAATACATATACTAGATCACTGGTGATGCTATCTAGAAGGTGTTGAGTTTGATGTCATTACTGATCATCAATCTCTCAAGTACATCAACACCCAACCTACTCTGTCACATCTACAAGCCAAGTAGAGCCTCAAGCTTCAAACCTTCAATCTGATGATCATCTACAAGCTCAACAAGACACTTGTAGTACCAGATATCTTATCAAGGTGCCCAGACCTTGCTACAATCATGCAAGTCACCTTGGCATCAGAATTTTTAGACCAAATCAGGCAAGCTTACAAAGAAGACACAGTTGCCACTAGAGTTTTCTTGAATAAACTCAAGGATATATATACTGTCGAGAACAATCTGATCTATCATTAAGACCAAGTCTACCTATCTGAAAACATGAACCTACACTACAAGGTTTTGCAAGAACACCATGACTCTTCTCTCACCAGTTATCTGGGAATTGAGAAGACTGTCAAGAACATCCAACACTGCTACTATTGGCCAAACATAGTCAAGGAAATCAAGAACTATGTTTCCAGCTGTAATCTATGTCAGTGCAACAAGTCTATCAATCAAGTGCCTGCCAGTTTGCTACAACCACTGCCAATTCCTACCAAGAAGTTCAAGCAAGTCACCATGAACTTTGTAACTTAACTACCATAAACTCAATCTGATGCTGATGCTATTGTTGTATTCATTGACTGCTTGACCAAGACTATGGTTGCTGAACTAACTACTACCAATACTACTGTATCTGAGATTGCAAGAATCTTCTTCAAGTCCATCTTTCATCACTATGGTCTACTATGAGTAATTGTTAGTGATCACAACCCCAAGTTCACCAGCCACTTCTGGCAAACCCTCTTCAAGACTCTGGGAACTCAATTGGCTATGTCTACTACCTTTTATCTACAAACTGATGGACAAACTGAGTGCATGAATAGAACTCTAGAACAAATGCTTAGAAACTATTTTTCTTATGAGCAAGATGATTGGGACATCTACCTGACTTATGCAGAGTTTGTATATAACAATGCTGTCTAATTATCTACTGGTCTTTCCCCTTTCTAGTTACTCCATAGTCAAGATTCCAAGACCCCTGCAAGTCTATTCCCTTTCAAGAAAACCAGTCAAATACAAGTCTCAACTACTAAGAACCTTATAGACAAAATGGACGAACTACTCAAGGTTGCTACCATGAACCTTCAGAAGACTCATCAAGCTAAGTATGCTGATAAGAAACACTGTAATATTACTTATACTATTGAAGATCAAGTCCTACTGTCTACCAAGAACCTCAAGATACAATCCCAAGTCAACTGCCCTTTGAACAAGTTCCAACTCAAGTATATTGGACCTTTTGAGATCACTGAACAAGTCTCCACATTCTCCTATCATCTCAAGCTACCTGAAACCATGAGAGTATACTCAGTCTTTCATGTGTCATACCTCAAGACCTGGAACCAGTCTCCACCCTACCCTGGTCAAATTTCTAAGCCTTCCACTCCTATGATTATTGAAGACCATATTGAGTATAAAGTTGAGAAAATTCTTAACAAATGAATCTGCTACCACTGCTCTAAATACCTAGTCAAGTGGATGGGTTATCCTGAATATGATACTATCTGGGAACTACTGGTCAACCTCAAGAACTCTCAAGATCTAGTTCAAGACTTCGAGGCAAAATGTATTGTCCAATCCCTGTAGTGACTTCCTTAGATTGTTGATGACCTATGGCAATGACCAGTGCCTTATACATTGGAAGTTTACTTTGGGACCCTAGAACTAGCAGAATATTTAATAAATAAGAAGTCCACTGAAATAAAGCTACTAGCTGGGTTCAAATTCCTCCCAGTTGGTTAGTCTGATAATAGGCCCTCTGCTCTATATAAGGATGACCAATCCCCACCAATGTGCCAATTTAAGTTTGAGAAATTTTGGTTAAGTATATCTAGCCTTGTATTATCTAAGAACTCAATGAGGACATTGGTTCTTAAGGAGAGAGGGATGTAACAATTTCACAGTTATATTTAGTCTTAGTACATTTTTCACATCTTTTAGTCAGTCTTTTCTTATCATTTCTTGAACATTCTACCATGTTCTGGCACCTTCTACTTGCTTAGAAACCTTCTCTTGGCACTCAGACACCACTAGAACATTCTTGTCTTTCCTTGGCACCAAGTATCTTGTCTCAGCTAGTCATGGAATCTTTCAGAACATTGTAGAATAGTATTAGTCAGCTTTACCAAGAATCTATTTCTTGACATTTCTCTTTCTTTCCAAGATCCTTCTAGATTTTTCTTTCAGATCATATATAAATATCCTTGTTCTCTGTCTGAATAAAGCTCAGAATATTTTCTTCCAGAAATCTCTTGAGAATACTTGAACCTTTAAGTATCTTTTTAAGCTACTTTAGGCCAACTAGAACTTCTAGATTTAACCACTTCCTCTTAAAGAAACTAGAACTGTTATAATATCAATGAGATTTGTAAGAATTGTATCAAATACTAGATAGCAGAAAAGAGAGAGCATAAAGAGCAAAGAGAGGGAGTTTGGACAGGAATTGGGTATACTGTAATATTGATAAAGAGTGGGTTCTCTAGAGTTTTTTTTCAAAATCTTTTATATTTATCTTCTTTTTTTATAAGATTTTCTTCACTAATCTATTTTTGTTAAATTTCTAGAGATACATAGGATTCTATACCCTTATTAGAACTTTAGAAGTGCTGTTGAGAAATAAGCTATACATGAGTATGATACTATCTATATAGTAATAGTAGCTATAATCTAGGGTTTTTTTGAGGAGATTGCTAAAGTGAATAGTAGCCTAGCTCATCTCTCTCCAGTATCTCTCGGGTTATACAACTTTTGGAAAGCAACTACAATATCATTTTTGGAGAAAAGAGACTAGCAACATGGTGACCGACAGGCAATCTGAGGTGCATACTAGGCAGGGTGGCCTGAGCACATTTGACTAGCAGCAAGTGGGGAGAGGCCCTGGCCTGGGGGGAGGTATGAGGGGGCTGCTGGCAGGTGGACGAGATAGAGAAGGAGGCGGTAGTTGAGGACAGAGATCTGGGAGGGCGAGCTTTGCTGAGACGGTGAAGGGGAGAAGGTAGATGATGGGGCTGGAGGTGTAATGGCTGGGGGGGGGTGTAATGGCTGATGGAGATGGGACTGCTAATTTGGAAAAAAATCCAGATGTGACTGTGGATGATGTGGCTGAGCACCTGGGACCTGGGAGACAAGGAGATTTGGCAGATGGTGTGACAGGCCTAGCAGTGGTACTGTTACTCAAGAAATCAATCTCGGCATTCACAGTGACACTGTGCTTCCGGGGCCTAGCAGTGATGGTGAAAATGGTACTGGGGCTGATTGCTAAGCAGGTGGCTGGAGCAGCATCTGTAAAGTTTTTGAAGGGACTGGAGGGAGTGGAGGTGGGCTTTAAGGAGGCTGAGCCTTTGGAGGAAGCATTGAAGGTTGGATTGATAGTTGGGGAGGTGTGTGTTCCAATGGCATGATGCCTGAAATGGGATCCCAGAGTGGTCCAACTGCTGGTGAAAGGGGTGCCCATAGTGACAGCAATGGAGATGAGAAAGAGAGTTGAGGAGGTCATAGCAGAGTATGGAGAGGTGGTGGATATTGGATTCAGGGTCTGGGAGGGGACCTCGCTCAGGACTGGAGATGTGGATGTAAGGATTCGGCTGGCAGGGAAGGAGGCCACCAGGAAGGCGAGAGACTGGCCTTCTGGTATGGTCTGGGGGGTGATCATATGCAAGGTAATGAGGGTGAAAGGGAGTGAGGAGGAGGAAGAGGACCTATTGGAAGTGCTGGAAGAGTTGAGTGGTACAGTGGAATGGCGGGTGAAGGCTTGGAGGGCCTTTGAGGAGGCAATGCACTTGGAGGTGGTGGATGGGAAGCAGATTTGAGTGAGCAAGGAGCAGTGGGAACAAGATCAGGGACATAAGAGACAGAGGGAACTGCTAGCAAAGATGAAAGATGGGCCTCAGAAGGATATGAGCAGGATGGTGGACACAGGGGGGGCCAAAGCGAGTGTCTGGGCAGGCGAGGGAAGTGGGGGTGCTGGGAAGGGGACTGGCAAGAACAGGGAGGCAACTGGCAAGGACCCATATGTGGATGGTATGCTGGAGGTTTGGGATGAGATATAGAAGGACTCCCCTACCCCTACTCCCCTTATCAGGTGGGGCCCAGCTTCCCAAAGCAGAGTGGTGGAGAATGTGCCAATGTAGAGGGCCCAGTAAGTGCAATTTGGAGTCCTGGAGGTGGCGAAAGGGGGACAAGTGGTGGCAGTTGGTGAGGAGGAACTGATGGACATCCCAGAGGAGTGGGATGAGGCTGCGAGTGCTGGGGCTGACACCACAATGCTGGATGGTGGGAGGCCAGCAACCTCTGGAGAAAAGGAGGTGGGGAACCTACTTTGGATGTGCAGGATGATGAACAACCTGGTGGCCAAGGAGCTGGGAGAGGTGGATTTGAGGGTAATGAGCGACAAGCATTGGGTGAGGATCCTGCAGGGGGAGGGGGTGGTGATGGCATTGAAGGCGGAAATTCTTGCAGTATATCTGGAGGAGGAGGGCTATGAGGTAGATAAGGAGTGAGAGGCAGAGATGGCGAGAGTCACATGAGAGAGGGCTGAATACTGCTGGACCAAGCATCATGGACTGCAGCTCTGGCAGAAAGCCTGCCTGGAGTACCACGAGGAATTCGAGGAGAAGACAGATGGGGAGATGAATGAGCTGTTGGCTGGACTGGAGGCTCAGAGGGCTGAAGAGGAGGCGGTGACTGCAGAACATAATCTGGACTTGGTGCAGGAGAAGATGAACATGGAGCAGTAGAGAAAGCTTGATAACATACTATTTTTCACTCTGAATAGTATAACCAACATTTTTTCTTTGAATGTGAATGGGTTATGGGGCGCTTATCAATGTAAGAACATTTTTACTTAGCTGAAGGGATTGGAGGCTGATCTTTTCCTCTTGCAGGATGTCAGGTGTAAGGATGACTTGGATAGACTAGAATAGATGAAGGAGTGGGGAGGTGAGGCAGTCTGGAAGGGCAAGGTCAGGATTCTGGTGCAGAAAGGCAGAGGGGAGATAAGGGATGTATAGAGCTGGGGGGATAGATTGGTCTGGGGAGAGTGAATATGCACAGGTTGGGAGCCAGTCATGGTGGGCTCCTGTTACTGCCCTATGGTATAGAGTGAGCATGTGCATTGGGTGAAGGGTCTACAGGAGAGTGGAACTCTTGTGAAGGTTGGGGTGGATATGTTTAGGAGAGACTTCAATATGGTCAGAGACATGTTGAGGGATAGAACTGGTGGGGAACAAGGAGCTGAGGGTCGGAGTGGAGGACTGGCGGCATGGGAGGAAGTGGAAAGACTGAGTGCTCTGGTGGATGCGAGTAGAGAATGTTGGGGGGATAGGAGGGTATACACACACTGGGCTGGGGGCCCGGGAACAAGGATTGATTGGATTCTGACAGCCAGCTGCTGGGGCTTGGATGTTTAGAAGTCACTGGAGGTAGAATGGTGTCCTTGGTCAGATCATTGGGGGCTTCTAGGGCAGGGACATTTTGGGGGGAGTGGGGATGGGTCTGGACATTGGCATCTCAATTCCTCCTTACTAGATGATAAGATCCAGTGGGATGAGTGGGCTGAAGACATTCAACTGTGAGTAGAGTGCTGGAGGCAGGATGGTGACCCAGTTGCTATTCGGTGGATGAGGATGAAGGAGATGGCCAGGACCTTCTGGAGTGAGGCTGGTAAAGAGGCTGGGAAACAGAGGAGGTGGTGGGTGTGGTGGGCTTCTAGTAGACTGTCTAGACTCTTGGAGGACTGGGCAAGACTGGTGATGTTGGAGGGGAAGGAGGACTGGAGATTGATAAGGGTAAGAATGGAGGTGGTTGAGCTACAATAGGTGCTGCAGAATGAGGAAGAGGCAAGGGTCCAGGGTCTGGCGGCGCAGCTTCATTGGCAGGGGTTGGAGGAAGGAGAGTGGCCCTCAAAGTTTCTCACAAGAGCTCTTCAGGTGAGAAGGGTGCAACAAAGGTGGGAGGGAGTGCTTGATGCTGATGGTATATTGGTGCATGGTGTACAAGACATTCTTGGATCATTAAAGGAGTATTGGAGTGGACTGTGGAGTGAGGAGGAGGGTGGGGCAGATACTGAGGACATTGACCGAGCATTAGAGGATTGGTGCCCTATACAAGCAGATGGGCTGGGTGACTTAGTACTGCCAGTGCAAGAGAAGGAGATCCACCAGGTTCTTGCCGTGACAACCTTGGGTACGGTGCCTGGGGAGGATGGTCTGCCCTGGGACTTCTGAAAAAAGATAGTGAGAGTCTCGGGAGTACTGAGAGAGATGATGGTACTGTGTGATTGGATTCTACAGATGGGGAGATGAGTGGGAGACCAGGATCTGGGGCTGACATTGCTTTATAAGAACAAAGGAAGGCAAGAGGACTGGAAGAACTGGAGGCCAATTATGCTACTAGATATGGACAGAAAGTTGGTTACCAAGGTGGTGGTCACAAGGTTGCAAAAGGTGGCCCAGCAAGTCTTAGGTGTTGAGCAAAGGGGCTTTGTAGGTGGCCAGCTCATCAGAGATGGCACAGCATGGGTTCATAGAGTTATTGAAGAGGTGCAAGCCAGTGGACTGGATGGGTGTCTGGTCTTTCTGGACCAGGAGAAGGTATATGACCAAGTGTGATGGGTCTGGCTGGCAAAAGTATTGGATAGGATTGGGGTCCCACACCAGTTCAGGACAGCCATGGTCAGCCTACTGGAAGGAAGTAGGGCTGCACTTAGTGCTCTGAATGGATGGAGTTGATCCGGATGAGATTCGATTCAGATTCATCATATGATGGATTCAAATCAACTTGGATTGGTCTCATGATCTGATCTAGATTGATCCGGATTAATCTGGATTGATTCATCTGAATTGATCCATCTGGATTGATCCATCTGGATTGATCTGGATTGATCCATCTGGATTGGTCCATCCGGATTGGTCCATCCGGATTGGTCCATCTGGATTGATCCATCTGGATTGAAATCTTTGGTGACTTCACCCTTTCTTTTGTTCATTTCGCTCTTGTTTTTTTTTTCCTACCACACTTTGGTGACATCACCCTTTCCTTTTGCTCCCTCTCTTCTTTTGTTCTTTTCTTTGTTCTTTTTCTTTGTTCTTTTTCTTTGTTCTTTCCTGCCGTATCATGAGCAAACAAAACAGCAGCCCTTAATTCGTATGTTGGTCCAGTCTACTCATTTTTCACCCTGCAATGATCATCAAAAGAGGGAGTATTCGAGGTGAAAATGCACTCTCTGCTGACAATGTTAGATTCTTTCTCATATGGACAGCACACAAGCTGCTCATCGAGAGCTAAAGGGGTGATGGCAGTGGTGGTGGTGATGGCGATAGTGATGGTGGGGATGAGGGAGAATTCCGGCAACAACTCATGGCAGCCCTTCGGACCTCAGAATTCACAGACCTCACAGTTATGTACGCGGCAGCCTTTTTGGAGCAGCTGATAGTAGATGTAGGTTGCTCACTTGGCCGCCACTTGTAGTGCTCCGAACGAGTCAATCCGGATGGGATTCGGATGGATTCGAATCAGATTCGAATCGGATTCGAATCGGCATTGTTTTGATTTCCAAATTAGACAATTAAATGTTTACATCAATAACTTGATGAATAATCATCCAAATTTGATGATCTTGGTGTCATTTGAAAGCCCTTAATAAGGCCTTTCTAATGATACCAAGAACATTATAATCGGATTACGTGTTGCCGAGATATTAAGGAAAACGTTCCATTTGATGAAATTTCCAAAATCGGCAAATCAAAGAATTTCCAAAATCGGTGATTCAGACGTTTTCCTTCATAACTCAGCAACACATGATCGGATTTCAATGTTCTTGGTATCATTAGATAGGCCTTATTAAGGGCTTTCAAATGACACCAAGATCATCAAATTTGGATGATTATTCATCAAGTTATTGATGTAACATTTAATTGTCTAATTTGGAAATCAAAACAATGGTTGATTCGAATCCGATTCAAATCCATCCGGATGGGATTCGAATCCCATCCGAGTTGATCTGGATGGGATTCAATCCAAATCAATCCGAATCCAATCCAGATTAAATTGACTCGTTAGGAGCACTAGCCACTTGTTTACTTGTGTTTATTTAAACTTCCCCAGCATGACCCAATTCACCTCGTGCTTTTTTTAGGGTCCACAGCTCTATGGCAAGATCTGCCGACTTTATTCGCAACATCTGGTCAAGATGAAGAAAGGCTGGTGGATGTTGCGGGGCATGCCTTTGGTGGCTGAGCTGTTGAGTCAATGCATCACTTGGTGGAGGTCTCAAAAGGAACAGAAGTAAGCCTTCGTGAGCAATCTTGTGCAACTTGTACAACTCGTCAGCATGCAACTCATCGGCATGCAACTCATCAGCATGCAGCTCACTCACTTACTCACTCACTCACTCACACTCTTTTTCTAAAATACTCATCTCCATGTTTTATTTAATTTCATTTTTATGTAGTCTCCCCCTAAAAAAACACCCACACCCACACGCAACCTGCCCGCACACAACCTGCCCACACGCAACCCGCCCACATGCAACCCGCCCGCATGCAACCTGCCTGCATGCAACCCACCTGCATGCAATCTGCCCATATGCAACCCGCCTGCATGCAACCTACCCACATGCAACCCACCTGCATGCAACCCACCTGCATGCAACCCATCTGCATACTTATCTCAGTCCCTCAGATCAAGGCTCAGTTCTATTGGAAAGGAGAGTTCAAAGTTACCCAAGTTCAACCATGTCCAGCATCTGATCAAATAGAGAAATTCAAGGGCAAGATGTTCAGCATGAGCAGTACCAGCATTATCATCAAGGCTTGGGGGTCTACATTCGAATCAGAGCCAATCATACTTGACCAAGGGGTCCATTGGCCAGCAGGAGTAACCAATGATGAAGAGAACCATATCTTTATTAACAAACGTGGAGAGGTGGTTGTGATGGTGGTAAGGAACCTCTACGGCAATGAGCTTCACCACCACATCAATGAGATTTGTGAGGATTGCATCAAATACTGGGTAGTAGGAAAGAGGGGGCAAAAAAAGCAAGAAGGGGGGGTTTGGACAGGAATTGGATATACTGCAATACTGGCAAAAGATGGGTTCTGGAGTTCTGAAATCCCCCACACTTGTCTCCCTTTTTTTTTTTTAACCCCTTCCCAGATAAATCACACTCTTCACCAACATACTCTTTTTTGATATAATTCCAGGGATGCACAAGATTCTGTACCCCTACCAGAACTTTAGAAGTGCCATCGAAGAGCAAACTATATGTGAGCACAACACAGCCTGTGCGGCGATAGTTGCTATGATCTGGGGTTCTTTGAGCAGATTGGTAGAGCATACGGCAGACCAGCTTGGTGGTGATCTCGATGCAGCTGTACGTACATTCTTAGTACAATTTAGCGTGCCTTATGAGGTAAGGAGCTCCACTTTTTCGGAGTGCTGCAGCCCGGGGGGTTTCTGCCCTCTCACATGCAAAAAGGACTGACCAGTTGCTATCCATTTCGGCAGGTTTCCAAGCCGGGGCTCCTAGGGCTGGACCAAGGGCAGGCATCCACCAGCACAGTCTGGCAGTATGAGGTCCTAGGCCAAGGATTCACCCAACTGTATGCTCACATCACATCAGGATATGTCGGGTACAACCTTTCTCTGCCCATACACACAGACAACAATGTCACCCCGGTAATGTTTTACATCCTAGAAAGGAAGGGCCCAACCTGGGAGGACAGCAGTGGAGTGTGGTACAACCTCACCTATGGTTTTGGGGTCCCATTTGTAGCCAACACAGCTATCCTATTCCAACCACACGACCACCATAGCACCATCGCCTTCAAGGAGAGCTTGGACACAACAGTCGTTATACTCACAACAGATAATAAGCTCATCAAGGCCTGGGACTGGCAGGTGGAGTAGTTTTTGTGAGGGTTAGGCAATCTTTTGCAAGGGTCAGGCAATCTTTCATAAGGGTTAGGCAGCCATTTTGCATGGGTTGGGCAGTCTTATGTGGGGGGGTTGGGCCAGGTACCTCTTATATAGCACTAGCTTAGTTGTTATGCAGGGCCCTACTGGCCCCTCGGCCCTGCTCTGTAGCACTGCCAGTGTAGTGCTGCGGCGCAGGGCCAGGGTGCCTGTGGGACCCGAACTGGTGACTTTGACTGCTGGAAATGCCCTCCGACCACCCTCCGACTACCAGAAGCACTCTCCGCCCCAGACTCTTTGACAGCTTGGGGCTGCCCCCACACCGCTGGTAGAGGGCCGCAAATTTTGCGTGCTCCCTCCGCCTGCCCTGCACGTCCCGGACACTTGTGGCTTGGGACTGCCCCTTACTGCCAGCAGAGGCCTACAAATTTTGCACACTCCCTCTGCCGATCCTGTGCCTGCCAACCCACCAACTGACCCCACCCACTGACCCGGGCGCTGACAGCTTGGGGCTGCCCCTCACTGCTGGTAGAGGGCTGCAAATTTTGCATGCTCCCCCCACCTACCCCCCGACCCAGACACTTGCAGCTTGGGGCTGCCCCTTGCTGCCGGCGGAGGGCCACAAATTTTGTGCACTCTCTCCGCCAACCCACTGACCCGCCGACCTGCCCACCGACCTGGGCACTGGCAGCTTGGGGCTGCCCCTCGCTGCTGGCTGAGGGCCACAAATATTGTGTGCTCCCTCTGCTGCTGCCGCTAACCCCACCCACTTGGGCCACAAACTCCGGGCCGAGTCCCTAGGTTTTTTTTTCCTTTTTTTTTTTTTTTTTTAATTTGAAAGGTATTAATT
>RBNI01003824.1:0-15126 GCA_003990745.1 Jimgerdemannia flammicorona
TTTTTTTAGTCACTTGGACTCCATTCCTTTATTAATACCCATCTATCCCATATACATACAATGATCCCACCCCCTATCTGATCCCTCTAGGGGGTCCCTCCCCCCTTACCCCTTCCCGATGAAAGACCACTTTGTCTAACACTATCACCACCCTCCCACTACTCTACTCACAGATCCTCACCACCTAACCATGATGTCGACCCCCCTGAGGACCCCAACCCACCCACCATCCAGTCAGCAGATCCCCCACTAGCCCTTCCCATCTTAACACCTTCTCCCACAGCCCCAGCCACTGTCCCTCCTCAAATCAAAAAGCCAATTACCCGCCAGTCCTATCCATATTACTAATATCTACCCTATAGTGAGCCAACTATCACCCACCCCACCCACGAGCTGAGATCTCAAGTCCTCCTATTGACCTCCCTCTCCCACCAGCCTAGGCACCATACCCAGTCGATCTCCTATCTCAGCCCAAAAGTCCCCCAAAACCTCGCACTCTCCTAGCCAATGTTCTGGTATCTGTACATAACCCCCAGCTCTCCCAACATTATAATACTCCTCACAGTCAAATTGTCCACCATCTACCAAATACTCTATATGGAAATTCAGTATGATATTCCTCCGCAACATTCTCCACCATACCACCCAGAACTTAGGGAGAAGCCACCACTGTACCTCTGTGCTCCAAGACCAGATACTGGCCCAGTCCCACTCCTCGCCGATCCCTGCCACCTGCCAGCCACTTGGCCAAAGATCCTGGCCAAGCCCCTGCTGGCACTCTACTCCCTCCCCAATATCAAACATAGCAAGTGGAGCACCTCCCAGGAGCAATCTATCCCAACGCCACATATTAGGCCCCCATACTGCCTCTCCCTCATTGCCTTGCCAGTGCAGGTCAATTCGGTGGGCTCCATCAGCCACACCCCACCAAAAGCCCTTAAACTGCAGCTGCCGAATTCTATTCAGCCCCACCAAAGAGAGCAGATCCCCGGAGGACCCTCGAGGAGATGTTCGCATCTCCCATACCTTCTGTATCAGAGGCACCCAACTTCTACCCTGCAGTTCCACAGCTCTTTTCAACCACCAGGCTCGCAAACAGTATAGCCTCTTAGGAAAGTCTACCAGTCCAAGACCTCCCCTGACTACTGGTCTCACAAGAGTATCCCAACTGACCTGGGACCTCCTCCTCACCCAAATACAATCCCTAGTCATCTTCATCAGCTTCTTCACTACCCATGCTGGGAAGTCGAGGTGATATGCCACATACCACAGCTTGGGGAACCAATAAACATTCAGAATTGATACTTGCCCTGCTAGAGAGATATGGTGACCTCTCCATCCTTGAAGGGCCTCCCCCCAAATGTTCACCCTGCTCTCCCTCTACCCTTGTGGTAAGACAGAACTATATACAGAGAGGAAGATACCCAAATACTGCACTACCTTACCAGTAGGGACAATTGTTCCAATGATATTCCCACCCACTAGCCCATTCCCTAGCACCATTGTCTCACACTTATATCAGTTGAGCTTCACCCCCGAGTGGGCCTCATACCATTCTACAGTCTCCTGTAGGGCCGCTACATCTGCCACATTCCTAAGTCCAACCACCATATCATCAGCAAAGGCCCCCACCTTCCACACTATACTATATATAGAGAGCCCTACTACCTTCCGGTGAATCCTATCCATCAATGGCTCCAGTGAAAGGGTATAAAGAATAGGGGACAGAGGGTCCCCCTGAGGAACTCCTCTTCCCAAAGAAAATACCCTCCCATAGTAACCATTATACATCAGAGCTGCCTGACTGCTCTCCAGCAGACTCAATATAGAGGCTCTAAACCTTGGAGGAACCCCAATTCGGTCCAATACCTTGCCCAGCCACACCCGCTGTACATGGTCATAGGTCTTCTCCTGGTCCAAAAAGACCAACCTTCCATCTAGGCCACAGGTCTGGGCCCTTTCAATCACACCATGAACCCATGCAGTCCCATCTCTTATAAGTCTGCCCCCAATAAAGCCCCGCTACTCCTCCCCCAGCACCTGTTGGGCAACTCTCTGCAGCCTTGTGACAATCACCTTAGTCACCATCTTTCTGTCCATATCAAGAAGTATGATCAGCCTCCAGTTCTTCCAGTCTTCTCTCCTCCCCTTGTCTTTGTACAATAAGGCCACCAGCCCAAGATCCTGCTCTCCCACCCACTCACCGCTCTGAAGGACATGGTCACAGAGAGCAGCCATCTCACCCAAAACTCCAGGGACATTTACCATCTTCTTCTAGAAGTCCCATGGCAATTCATCCTCTCCTGGTGCTGTCCCAAGTTTAGTTACTGCCAGGATACTCTGGATCTCCTCCCTCAGCACCAGTAAGATCAAGTCACCCAGTTCAGCTACTTGCAGCAGCCCCCACTCTTCTAGTGTATCTGCAATCTCTGCCTCATCAGCACCCCCTTCTCCCTCACTCTACAAGCCCTGCTACCTCTCCTTCAACACCCCTAAGATTTGTTGCATGCCATGTATCATGTCCCCATCAGCATTCAGGACCCCATCCCACTGATGTCACACTCTCCTAGCTTTGAGAAGTCTTGATAAGTATCTAGTAGGCCGCTCACCCTCCTCAAGCCCTGGCCACCATAGTCTAGTAGCCATGCCCTGCATATGAGTCTCCTCCTCTTTCCTCAACACCTGTTATAGTTCCACAATCTCTAGTTTCGCCCTCTCAATCCTCCAATCCTCCTCCTCAACAACAGTGAGCAAATTCATCCAATCCATTTGTAATCTCCTCAGCCTGTTGGAAGTACACCTCGTGTACCTCCTCCTCTGCCTCCCAGCCTCTCTATCAGCCTCTCTTCAATAAACCCTTGCAGCCTCTTTCAATCTCATCTATCAGACATCCACGGGCAAACCCTCCTGTCTTCAGATAAAAACTTTTGCCTGAATGTCCATCACCCATAATTCCCACAACCCCTTCTTAGCCAGCAGGGAGGAGTTAAGGCATCAATGTCCAGGTCCATCTCCACTCCCCCCAAACTGCCCCTGCCCCAAAAGTCCCTAGTGATCAGACCATGGGTACCACACCACCTCCAATGTCTTCCAAACATCTGACCCCCAGTACTCTGCCATCAGAATCCAATCAATTCTTGTGCCCAAGCCATTTACCCAATGTGTGTAGACTCTCGCATCACCCTACCTCATTCTGCCCATATCCCCCAATGAGCTCAACATCTCCACCTCTTCCCATGCATCCAGACCTCCACTTCTGCCCCCAGCACTCCTCTCTCCATCAGTCCTGTCTAGATGCTGATCCCAAACCATATTAAAATCCCAACTGAGCACATCGACTCCTTCCTCCAAGAGAATATCCTCCTCCAGCAGCTCCCTAATCCATGCAGACCTCTCACCCCTAGCCGCAGGGCAGTAGCAAGAGCCCACCTTCACTGATTCCCACCCTGGCCGATGCCAATCTCTCCAGACCAAGCGATCACCCCAGCTCCTGATTTCCCCCAATTCACCTCTACCCTTCCTCACCAAAATCAATACCTTTCCAAACCAAGCCATGGCCCCACCCCATTCCCTAGTCCACTCTACCCAATTGTCCTCATCCTCACATTGAACATCCTGCAGTAAAAAGAGATCAGTCTCTAATCCCTTGAGCTAAGTGAAAATGTTCTTGTGCCACCCAGAGCCCCTTAACCCATTCACATTCAAAGAGAAAATGTTAGTTGTACTGTTCATAAGGAATAATAATATATCATGGTTCCATCCTCTACAAGTCTACAGTCTGCTCCTCTTGCACCAAGTCCAAGTCATGTTCAGTAGCCCGCTCCCTCTCTCCTGCTTCCTGTGCAGCCAATGCCTCCAGAAGTTCTACCATTGCCCCATCTTCATGCTCCTCAAATTCCTTGCAATACTCCAGACATGCCTCCTGCCAGAGCTGCAAACCATGACGTTCTGCCCAGCAGTAGGCTGCCTGCTCACCAGCGACTACCCCAAGTTCTGCCCTCCTCACCTCATCAACCTCATACCCCTCCTCCTCCAGGAAAATACCCAGAATCTCCACCTTTAGTGCCTCTACCATTCCATCACCATGCAGAATCCTTGCCCAATGCTCCTCAGATATCACTCACAAGTCCACTTCTCCCAAAGCTTCTGTAGTGAGATTGTCCATCACCTTGCACATCCACAACAGGTTCCCCACCTCCTTCCCTCCTGGGGTCCCTGGCTGCTCTGCTTCCAGCATTGTGGTGTCAGCACCTACACTGGCAGCCTCATCCCACTCCTTCTCAGGAACATCCACCAGCTCATCCTTGCCAACTACCACCACCTGACCCCCTTGCCCCACATCAGAAACCCCAAAGCACACCTGCTGGGCCCCCTGCATTCTCATATCCTCAATCATCCCTCTCTTCCCAACTGGACCCCTCCTGATAAGTGGGGGGGGGGTGGCATCCAACTCCAGCTCCCACACTTCAAAGGTACCATCAGCAAAAGGGTCCTTGCCCAGCACCCCCCCAGCTCCTGCCTCCTTTGCCTCCACCTCCTCTCCTCCTTTCCCAGCCCAGACACTGGCTTCAGTGCCTCCAGACTCCTCAGCTCCAATCGTCATCTTCTTCACCTCTCCTGACATACTAGCCAACAGCTCTCTCTGCCTCTTGCATCCCTGGGCCCACTCCCCCTGCTTCTTATCTATACAGAAACACTTCCCGCCCACAACCTCCAGATGCGTTGACTCCTCGTACAGTTTCCAGGCCTTCGCCCTCCTCTCTACAGCACCACCCAACTCCTCCAGTATCTCTGACAAGTCCTCCTCCTCCTCTTCACTCCCTTTCACCCTTGCCACCTTGCAGACAAAGGCCCCCCACATCAGCACCAAGGGCCAGTCACTTGCCTTCCCCGTGACCTCCTTTCCTGCCAGCCGAATCCTGACATCCACATCCCCCATCCTGATCACAGTCCCCTCCCACACCTGAAAGCCGATGTCCACAATATAGCCATACTCAATCATCACCTCCTCTACCCTCTTCCTTGTCTCCTTCTTAGTCACTATGAGCACCCCCTTCACCAGAAGCTGCACCACCCTGGGGTCCCATCACAAGCACCTCACTATAGAGACCACCATCTCCCCAACCATGACCCCAGTCTTCAGCACCTCATCCAGTGGACCTGCCTCCTCAAAGCCCACCTCGACCCCCTCCAGACCCTTCAAGAACTTCACTGAAGCCACCCCAGCCATCTGCTTCGAAACAAGCCCCAGAACCATCCTTGCCATCACTGCTAAGCCCCGGAAGCACAAGGTCACTGCAAACTCTGAGATCAACTTCTTGAGTAATAGTGCCACTGCCAGTCCTGTCATACCATCCGCCAGGTCCCCCTTCCACATCAGGATCCCCTGCCCCCCCTGGCCATCAGCTGTCACATCTCTTTTTTTTTCCTGATTAGCCATCACACCACTATCAGCAGTCTCACCACTCCCCCTAGCAGCCCCTCCACTTCCCCCACCTCTCACCAGTAAAGGCCCAGCTCCCCCAGCATCCTCAGCCTTCTGCTTCCCCTTCCCTCCAGTCTGATCTCTGTGGGCTCCCATCAGCCAGCCCCCAGTCCTCAGTGCATCCATGAAGCTCCTCCCCTGCCACCCCCCAGTCTCCCCACCAGTGCCGCCTCCACTACCTACACTGCCCATTCTACTCGAGGCTTCGAAAGACCCCATCTCCAGTCTATGCCCCCTCCCAACATGCTGCCAGTCGAAGGCCCCAGGTCTACCTGACCTCATATGTATGTCAGCTTGCTTGCTGCTTGACATCTTCTTAGTATCTTTCTCCAATAAACAACTGGGAAATATGTTTTGAAAGTTTGTGTAACATGAATTATAGTGGAGAAAGATGGCGCTCGGGTTCTCGGTCCTATTGGCCTGGGACCCCATGCTCCCACACAACAAGAATGCCATAGAGGCCGTGAAAGTATGGGTACTCCAATCATTTCATGCCCGGGTCCAGCAGCTGGCTGGCGATGCCACTGCGAAGAGGCCTGAGGTGCAGACCTTCGACAGAGCTTGGGCCGCAGAACTCGGCCTCACTCTCCCCACCTTCACCTCCCCATCGGCTGGCCCTGCTTCGAAGGTAGGTAGTACTGTGGCTGTGACTGGTGAGATAGTGATGGATTTGGAAGTCGAGGTTTCCTCTTCAGATGCTTCCCATACTGTTGGCGCTAACATTCCTAGCCCATAATGAGAGTCGGGTTCCTCAATGTACACGGACTACTCTAGGACAAGTTTGATGTGCTCAGTCAGTTGATTGGTCCTGCTCTCGACATTCTTTTCATATATGAAACATAGTACATCCTGCTGCATCCCTCTCCACTCATTCACATGTCCTCTCCTCTTGTGTCGCACAGGATCATGGGCCACCAAAATGGCGGGCTCATGGTCCTTGTGTCAAACCATTTCACCCCCCTCATTTCCGGGACCTCCGCTGACCCCTTCCATATCTGGCTCACATTCCAGGGCCTGACTTTGGTTGGGGTTTATGCCCCCCCCTCTCTTCTTATTGGTGGCTTCTGCAATCTTGTATCTGGTTCCTTCCTAGGTAAGGCACTCTTGATCGGTGACATCAATATCTATTTCGGTGCTTGCCTTGGTGACATCAACTCTGGTCCCTGGGATCAGATGGATGTCATTGATACCTCATTGATGATGTGGTCATTGAACCACCTGACCCCAGTGACGGGCTCTATATGCATTGATCATGCATTTGCCACCACATCCCTCCACGCATCCCTCACCTGCCCCACCCCTCCTGTTGCTACTGACCACCCCTTCCTCCTCACTATCTCCTTTCCCTTCTCCCCCTCACCGATTGCTGCCTTGGCTGGCATCTGCCGATACTCTGCGAGATACCTGACCGATTCGGTCATTCAAGCTCACCTTCGGGAATCAGTAGATATCATTTGCAATACTGTTATCAGGTCCATCTACTCTGTCCAAGACCATGTAGCTGGCTTTTGCTCTGTGGAAGATCGCCAGCAATTCGTAGATTCTCTGGACACCCTTTTGACCTCTGGTCTACAGTTGGTTTGTGAGGACATTCTTATCTCATATGATGCAAGAGAGATCAGTGCAGCACCGCTCCCCCAGCGGGACCTCCTTCGTAGTGCATCTTCGGTCTCTGATGTCATTCGTGGGTTCAAGTGGGTGTATCACTCCACCCCCCTCACTCCCCTCTAATCTCGTTCTCCTGCTGTCCCAGTGTTCAACGACGTGGTTGCATTCTACACTATGATCTTTGGTCAACCAGATGCCTCTCTTTAGCTCGATGACTCTGAAGATGTCTTCCCTCTTGACGTAGGTGCTCTCAGACTGCAGGGTTGATTTGACCAGCCAGCAGTTTGGAGAGCTATCTGCAGCTACCCCCTCTCAAAGGCCTGTGGAGCTGACTCCTCATATGTCCAGATCCTTCGGGTGATGGCGGGTGAGAATGATGCCCCTTGTAGCCTGTCCAAAGCCTTGTCCTTCTTCTTCCAGATGTGCGTGATCTGGGGGCTCACTCTCTGCTGCTAGAATTCTGCCATCATCTCCCCGATCCCCAGAAGGAGGATTCACGGACAATTGATGGGTTTCACCCTATCGCTCTGACTGAAATGTTACATAGACTCTTCGAGCGGTGTTTGGAAGGATATGTCAAGAGCCGAAGTAGCCTGACAGAAATGTCGCATTGCCAAGGTGGCTTCCGAACCTGCTTCTTATCCCTCTCTCATGTCTTGCTTTCACACGAGATATGGGCCAAGAGATGGGGCTGCCGTATCTTCCTTGACCTCTGGCAGGCATATGATCGAGTCCCCCTCAAGCTTATTCTTTCTCATCTTGAGGTGCAAGGTACCGATGCAGCCCTCCTTAGCATTATCCGAAGCCTGTTCAATCACTGTTCTTATCAGGTAGTTGTTAATGGCCTTGTTACCCCTTCAGTCCCCACTGAGCATGGCCTTTTTCAAGGCTCTCTCCTCTCCCCCTAGCTCTTTGATGTCTTTATCGACCCCCTCGCCACCTCCTTTGACAAACAGTTTAAGGAGTATGACTTTCCCCTTGGGCTTTTCTTTACTGATGATATCGCTCTTACCTCCCGCAATGCTATGGAAGGGCAAAGGATGATTGACTTTTGTGAGGAATGGCTTCTGGTGAATGGCATGGAACTCAATCCCAAGAAGTATGATTATGTTGGCCCTGCTGACTGTACTGTGCAGATTGGGGGCAAACCTTGCCTGTGACCCCCTTCTTATGTATACCTGGACATGCCATATACCAACAAAGGTTTTGACTTTGTCAAACTTACATTGCAGAATGCTACGAAGATGGAATGACCTCTTGGGTTCTGCCATGCCCGTGGTCTCCTCTGGTCACCAAAGGTCAAGCTGGCTATCATACAGACATTTATTAGGCCTCAGCTGAAGTATGGCCTTCCCCTTTTACAAGCTTCCTGTCTGGCTACTACCATGGGGCTTCAGGTGTTGAAGCATCCCAAGAAGATCTTTGATGATGCTGTTGTTTGGGCAGTCAGGTTTTCTGGCTGTCCCTTGCTTGGCAGCTTGATTCTTGGCCTCTCCTCCTTTCTTCATCATACATCTGACCTCTGCTGCATGTTCCAAGCCCATCTGGTTTGGTGTAGCAAGTCTGGCAACAACCCCATCGGCCCCCTTGGTGAGCGCTTTATCACACATCCCCTGGGTCCTATTATTGACAAGTTCCGGCATTGGACCTCTTGGCTTGACTTCCTCGACTGGTACTGGGACCTTTGTCCCCAGGTCTGCAAGACTCACTCACTCCACTCCTTCCTTCAGTCCTTCCTCTGGGATCAGTTGCTACAGGAATGGGCTTCCTCCTCCCAGGCTTTCATTCGGTATATTATCCCCAATGGCCACTTGCGGTTGAGGGGCGCCGACCATATCCTCTCCTTCCCCCCCGGCTTGTGTGTTCTGTGCTCACCTGGCATTATGGCTATTTTGGCCAACCCCACCCCTGTCCCTGTGGAGATAAGTTTCATCATGGCCATCTCCCCAGGTGCGCTCTTCTCGACGGTTCATATTCCACATTCCAAGGTTCTTCCGATTGAGATGATCAGCTCGATTGGTTTACCAATGATGAATGGCAGGAAGAACTTCGTGCCTACCCTCTTCATGCTCTTCACGAGACTGCCTACCATGCTATAGATGCCATGTATAATTCTGGTGGCCATCTCACAGTCAGGTTCTGCCTGACCGAGATCACGAAGATGCTTGGGTGATTGAGCGATCACACATTTTCTTTATTTCCTTCCTTCCCTTCATCTGCCCTGGTTGGTTCACCATTGTTGAGAGCGCATTGAGTTATTCATCTCATGTCAGTTGTTTGGTGTTTGGTTGTCGATATGGTTCCTGTAGTTGGCACTGGGCAGACATGTATTATATCTTTGCCTTTCTTTTCTTTACTTTTCATATTTATTATCTCTATGGCTGTGACAAAATGGTTTATCCAGCCCATCTATAGAGTGGTCACCTCTCTGGCCTTTGTCTTGTACTTCTTAGCTAGTTGTTTACTTTGCTGGCCTTGTTTTGCTTTTCTCATCTTAGGAGTCTTTGTCTTTTGTTGCTCTGATGTATCTTATCTTCTCTACAATGAATAAATTCTTACTTGAAGCCTAACCCTAACCCTGTGGATTGGGGGTGCGCTCTGCCTAAAACCCCCCTCCTATATGTATCTGGGCATGCTGTATACCAACAAAGGGTTTGACTTTGTCAGCCTTGCATTGCAGAATACAATAAAGGTAGAGCAAACTCTTGGGTTCTGCTATACCTGTGGTCCCCTCTGGTTAACAATGGTCAAGCTGGCCATCATATATACTTTTATTAGACCTCAGCTGGAGTATAGCCTTTCCTTTCTATAAGCTTCCTGTCTGGCAACTACTATGGAACTTCATATGTTGAAGCATCCCAAGCAGATCTTTGATGATACTGTCACTTAGGCAGTTGGGTTTTCAGACTGTCTCTTATTTGGCAGCTTGAGTCTTGGTCTCTCTTTCTTCTTTTGTTATATATCTAATCTCTACTGCATATTCCAAGCCCATCTGGAATGGTATAGCAAGTCTGGTAACAACCTCATTAGTCCCCTTAGTGAGTGCTTTATCACACATCCCATGGATTCTATCATTGATAAGTTCCAGCATTGGACTTCTTAGCTTGACTTCCTCAACTAGTACTGGGATCTCTGTCCCTAGATCTGCAAGACTCACTCACTCTGCTTCTTCCTCCAGTCATTCCTCTGGGATCAGCTACTTTAGGAATAGACCTCCTTCTTCCAGGCTCTCATTTAGTATATTACTCCCAATGGCCATTTATAGTCTAGAGGTTCTGATCATGTCCTCTCCTTAACTCCCCAGCTTGTATGTTCTGCTCTTGCCTGGTGTTATGGCTACTTTGACTAACCCCACCCCTGCCCTGGTAGAGATACCATCTTCTCAGTTACAGTCTTCTTGATGGTTTCTATTCTACCTTCTGAGGTAATTCTGATTATAATGAATAGCTCGATTGGTTTATCAGTAACAAATGGTAGGAAGAACTTCACATCTACTCTCTTCATGCTCTTCACAAGACTGTCTACCATACTATCAATACCATGTATAATTCTGGTGACTATCTCATAGTCAGGTTCTGCCTGACCAAGATTATGAAGATACTTAAGTAATCAAACCATCATATATTTTTTTTATCTCTTTATTTCTCCTCATTTGTCTCATTTGATTTTCTTGTTGTTGAGAGCACATTGAGTTGTATATCTCATATCAGTTATTTGGTGTTCAGATATCAATATTGTTTCTATAGCTGGTATCAGATATTTCTATATTTTATTTTATCTCTCTTTCTTGCTTTCCATATTTATTATCTTTATGGCTATGACAAAATGGTTTCATCCAGCCTGTCCATAGGGTGGTCACCTCTCTGACCTTTGTTTTTGTTCTTCTTAGCTAGCTGATTACTTTGCTAGTCTCTTTTTGCTTTTCGCATCTCAGTTGAGCTAAGCCATTTTTTTTTTGTGACAAGCTGTACTGCTTTTTCTGGACTGCTTTTCCTTTTCTTATCTTAAAAGTCTTTGCCATATATTACTATGATATATCTTATCTTATTTATAATGAATGAATCCTTACTTGAAGCCTAACCCTAACCCTTACTAGTACTAAGCAACCAAGATAGCTTTATTGCACCAATCTGTATATTTAGCCAGAGATACCAGAGAGAGTATGTTAACCTGTACCCTCAAGATACACTGTATCCTCAAGATACACCATACCCTCAAGGTACACTATATCCTCAATAAACACTTACCATAGTTAGAAATCTATAGTTAGCAATATTATATAAATTACCCACAAGATAAGAGTGAATAAACCTCAGTCTGAAATTTAAAGCAAAAGACAAGTCTACCTACCACACTTTAAGAGGAACTCTATAGCAACTGCTAGAAGATTGTGAGCAAAACATTCCTTTCCACTCTATTCCACTTTCTAATATATAGAAGAATTTATTACATTTTTAGTTCACTTACCAGATAAGCCTGAAGAATCTAAGTTTGCTATCCAAGTTCAAGAAAGAACTTCACTACTATTTCTAAGTTATTCACTTATTTTTAGAAAGTCTAAGAGAAAGCCACCTTGCTCAAGCTAGTTTCTGATACAACTTTGCAGTAAATCTATTTGCATAAACAAAGCCAGTCTTTGATATAACTCTGGCAAGAGACTTATTTCCAAAGTTGCCAGTTGTTCATATTCCCAGTCAAAGCCACTGATTTAGAAAGAATCCATGCTATCTGAGTTATTTTACAATTAAAGCTATCATTTTCAAGAAGTCTGCCAATTTAGAAGAATCTGTAACATCTGAGTTTTCTGAGCTATCGGCATTGTCTGAGTTATTCATTTGTTTCTAGTGAGCCTAATTTAGAGAACCTGCCATTAGTATAATCCCCAATAAGCTGCTGTTTAAGAAACCACCATACTAAACAGAGATTATCATACTACACAAGAGATTGTTATCTCGAAATTGTATACTTTTGATGACCATTGCACTATACACGAAATTGTATCAATTGCCAGATAATTCAAAAAGAAAACTCATTCCCAAAATCACTGCTACACCTAGAGAACCATCCTAATAAGAAAATTGATACACAAATTGGCTGCTATGTGACTAAAGGAACTATCATTATATCTAGATTGACTATTATATCACTAAATACTAACAAGGACCTCAGGAATCTTAGAATATTTTATTGCTTTTGAACAAATTAACTGAGAGCTCAAGCTAAACTACATTAATCCCCAACCTTATAATTTGCCTCCATTGAGCCAGGTACATTACAATATAAATATTAATTTCTAAGAATAAAGAAATAAATTATATTATATATATTATAAATAGTAATTATATAATCTGATGATAATATCATAAATAAATAATATATTAAAAGATAAATAAAATAAAATAGATTAATAAGATAAATATAAAAATTAAAATATTAAAACTTTTTAATATTAATAAGCAAATTTAACTGACAAAATTCATAAGTCAGAAAATTTAATAATTATTAATTTTTTATATTTTTTTTTTATCTCTAGATAAAATTTTACTAAAAAAAAAAAAAAAAAAAAAAAAAAAAATGATAATAATAATTATTATATAAATTGAGTTATATATATAATAGAACAAAAAAAAGAATCAACCTTTCTTCTGTACAATTCACATTACACCAACTTCAAGTAATGCTTTTCGACATAACTCAGAGAAAAGATATTATAAAAATATCATCAAGCAAGCATTCTGATGGGCATGCTGGATTGGGTAGACCTGGGGCTTTTGGCAGAATGTAGTGAGGGGTTATAGCCTGGGGAGGGGGGCCTTTAGAGGGTCAAAGAGTGGCGAGGGTCTGGAGATAGACCAGTATCTGGTGGCAATGGTGGAAGGCCTGGTCTCTCAAGCTTTGCAGATAAGGTGAAGGAAAGAGAGTGGCTGATTGGATCTAGAGCTGGTGCTGTGAAGGGAAGGACAAGGTGAGCCTAGGGAGGGGGGGAGGTACTCAGGTGAGAGAGGCAAGCATAGGTGCTGGAGGTGCTGTGGCTGAGGGTAGGACTGCTAATAGAAGTGTGATGGGAAATCAGGAAAAAAAAAGAGATATAACAGCTGATGGCAGAGTGGGGCAGAAGTTCCTGATGTAGAAGGGGGATCTGGCTGATAGTGTAATGGGGCTGGCAGTAGCACTGTTACTCAGGAAATTGATCTCAGAGTTTGTGATAATACTGTGCTTTGGAGGCTAGGCAGTGATGGCAAGGATGATCCTGGGGCTTATTTCAAAGCAGATGACTGAGACTGCCTCAGTGAAGTTCCTGAAGGGTCTAGAGGGAGTTGAGGTGGGCTTTGAGAAGGCAGGCCCACTGGAAGAGACTCTGAAGACTAGAGTAGCAGTTGGGGAAGTGGTGGTCCCCATAGTGTACTGTCTGAGATGGGACCCCAGGATAATACAGCTGCTGGTGAAGGGGGTACCTACAGTGATGAAGGAGAAGACTAGGAGGGGGTAGAGGAGGTAATAATGGAGTATAGCAATGTGGTAGATATCGGCTTCCAGATGTAAGAGGGGACCTCCATCAGAACAGAGGATATGGATGTTAAGATTAGACTGGCTGGAAGAGAGGCCATGGGGAAGACAAGTAACTGGCTCTCAGTATTGATGTGAGGGGGCTTTTGTCTGCAAGGTATTGAGGGTGAGAGAGAGTAAAGAGGAGGAATAGAACCTGCTGAAGGCCCTGGAAGTGTTGAGTGGTGCTGTTGGGAGGAGGGCAAAGGTCTGGAAATTGTTTGAGA
This sequence comes from Jimgerdemannia flammicorona, assembly GCA_003990745.1. Lineage (NCBI taxonomy): Eukaryota > Fungi > Mucoromycota > Endogonomycetes > Endogonales > Endogonaceae > Jimgerdemannia > Jimgerdemannia flammicorona. The sequence goes on from RBNI01003824.1 coordinate 13,867, forward strand.
AGTTGACACATCTGGAGATTTCTGATGGGAAATGTATTCGAACTAACAAGAAGTAGTGAGAGAGGGCTCAGGGGTACAGAAGATAGCAGGAACTACTAGCAAGTATGGAAGGAGGGGATAAGATGAAGGCTGGGAGCCCTGTGAAGTCTGGGAGAGTAGAGGCAAGTATCTGGGCTAATAAGGGAGAACATGATAAGGAGGACCTGGAAGAGGCTGCAAAAGCACCACTCAAGGACCTGTTTGCTGATGGTACTTTCAAGGTCTAGGACTCAGTCATGGATGACACTCCTCCTCTGATCAGGCAGGGTCCAGCTGCAAGAGGTCGTGCAGTAGAGGATGAGATGATATGGAGTGCCAGGTGCACTTTGGAGTTCCTGATATGGCAATGGGTGGACAGGTGGTGGCTATTGGAGAGGATTAATTGGTGGATGTCCCTGAGGAGGGGTGGGATGAGACAGCCAGTGTAGGGGCAGATACTACGATGTTAGATACTGGGAGGCCAGGGATGCCAGAAGGGAAGGAGGTGAGAAACCTACTGTGGATGAGCAAGATGATGGATAACTGTATAGCTGAGGAGTTGGGGAAAGTGGACCTGAGATTGATGAGCAAGGAGTATTGAGCAGGGATTATGCAGAGAGTGGGAGTGGTGGGGGCACTGAAGGCAGAGATCCACATGATCTTCCTGGAGAAGGAGGGATATGAGGTTGATAAGGAGAGGGAGACAGAGCTTACAGTGGTTGCTGGTGAGAGGGCTGCCTACTGTTGGGCTAAGCAGTATGGTTTGTAGCTCTGGAAGAAGGCATGTCTGGAGTATCATGAGGACTTCAAGGAAAAGGAGGATGGGGTGATGGCTGAACTTTTGAAAGGGTTGAAGGCAAGGGCAGCTGAGGAGAAGGTGCTGGCTGCTGAATATAACTTGGACTTGGTACAAGAGAAGTTGAATGCAGATTTGTAGAGACTGTGACTGATAAATCAACATTATTCCTAATGAACAATACAACTATCATTTTCTCTCTGAATGTGAATAGATTGCGGAGTTCTGGATAATGTAAGAACATTTTGCAGAAGAAGGTGTTAAGGTGGGAGGAGCTATTGGAGGATCTGCTGACTGGATGGTGGGTGGGTTGGGGTCCTCAGGGGGGCCGACGTCATGGTCTGGTGGTAAAGATTTGTGAGCAGAGTAGTGGGAGGGTGGCAATGGTGTTAAACAAAGTGGTCTTTCATCGGGAAGAGGTAGGGGGGGGGGGCCCCCCTAGGGGG